>VZUI01059732.1:0-23633 GCA_013401135.1 Cettia cetti | reverse complement strand
CCGGCGGTGCGGGAGCGCCCGGGCCGCTCACACGGACGGGAAAAGCCGCACCCGCGGGGCGCGCAGGGGAGCGGCGGCTCCGCCGGGGCAGCGGCACCGCGCTCGCTCCCGGCTGGAGGATGGAGAAGCGCGATTCCTCCCCGCTCCGCGGGCGTCATCTGCTAAGCGTGTGTTTGGTGTGTTCTTCTGCCGCTGATTGTGGGATCCGGTAATCTCTTTTAGTCAAGGCGTGTGTAGATACGGTCGTTACACTGCTCTGCTGCTTCCAGCTGTTTTTCCTCTAAAATACCTTACGGCTGTGGCTCGTGACTGACGGTTTAAGCTTGATGTGTGCTTAGAGCAGCTGCGGATATGATTGTGCTACATAGTGAGGAACCTCTCTCTGTAGTATTAACTCTGTGCTCTTACCGTGCTGAATGGCAACGCGTTTACCTTAGCAGATCTGGGCTTTACGTGTTCTAATACTGAAATCAATGCCAAGAGCTCTCCGCCTTCCCCTCTATTTGGCTTAAATATATGCCACCTTTTTAGGCTGTAGCTATCTTCGTGATAGTCTTTTATTGATTGTTTTCCTAATATCCAAAGGTTGTAGATACCCATCTTGATTGTGCTGATGCTTCCCTGATAATTAACGAGTCAGATACACCGTACTATGGAAATAAATACCAACTGTCCGTGTGGTGGGGCAAGCATCTCAGACATCTCCTGTGTCTCCAAATGGTTTTGCAGTAACAAACCCCCACCACTCCTAGTGCCTGGATTTTAGCTGTTAATTGTGAAGCTTAACGTAAAGCAATTTGATATTTGAAGTATGCAATTCCTGGTGTTGTAGAGAGCACTTTGTGAATCACAGATAGCAAGATAAACTGTAGCAGGGCATGAGCTATACATCAGAAGGTGAGACACAGCCCAATAGCTTTCCTTCATTCTTGTCCATAGTTTCTTTTCAAAGCTGATTTTATACACCACCCTTAATGCTGTGGATTAATCTCAAAACACTTCTTCACAGACGAAATGGAGTTTTCTTAATAACCTGCTGTCCCTACAGGTATCATCTTGATAACATAAATTCATCAGAAGTTGATACTATAGTTTTAATATAACTGTGTGCCTTGGGGATTTTGGCTTGTTGGTTTGTTTTAAGAACTCAAATCTCTAAACTGTTGGGGAAATTAGGAACCTCTCTCGGTCTTGCCTTTTTTATTGTTGTGGTGTGTGGTTGGTTGGTTGGTTGGTTGGTTGGTTGGTTGGTTGGTTTTTGTTGTTGTTGTTACATCATAGTTTTGTTTCAAAGAATGGTTAGAAGTTTTCTGAATAGCTGATCTTTAAAAAAATCCAAACAATCAAAACCAAATAAGATCTGAAGAAAATCCTATTTCAAATACTGAAATAAAAATCCTTTATTTTAAAGAGAACATTTCCTTTCACTCGCCAAATTTTAAGTATTTAAATGATGTGTATAAATAGCAAATGAGAAAATTCTTATTGAAAGCAGCTTTTAAGAGTGTGGGAATGCAAATTACTACTCTCCTCACTTCAAGTAGTCAGATGTGGAAGTAAATGAACATATTGTATTGATGGCTTATGTGTAAAAAAGCCATTGAAATGTATTCAGAGTTCTAGAAAAGCAGTGTCATCTGAGGAAAACTGTGACAAAGGAAGTCTATTACTCATTTGATGTGGCATCATAGTTAAACTGGTAGTTTTGGAAGCTGAAGAAATGACCTGGTTGCTCACACGTGTGCCTGTAGTCACTTATGGAGGTGTGAGCGTTGTACTCTGCAGTGATGCCTCAGGAATAGGTAAATGTATATTTCCTTCTCTCCACTGAGATAGGAAGTTCGGAGGGTTGGTGTTGATGTTAATTGGAGCAGGCAGGATATTATTTCAACGTGATTCATGAGGTCTAAACGCTATGCATTTAATTTTTAAATTATCTTAATCTGAAAAATGTAAGAAGCATAATGCTGCTTAATTTATTGCAATCTCAGGGCTTTGAATATGGGAGAACAGTCCTCTCCATTTGGCCAGGAATTTTTTTTTGGAATATTTTTACTTCCCATTTTACAGATGAAGAGAACAATGTCTTTGTTTCTGTCCCAATGACTGTAGTGGGACTAGATTTTGAAATGTTTTGGAGACCAGATATAAATTGGTGATGGAACCATGTCTGAAATGCACGAATTTCTGTTTCCTTGTCTGCTACTTCTTCATTTAGATGTTTATATTGTTCATATTTGACAGTTCAGCTCAGCTGAGTTAATAATAACTTTTGTGAGACCAAACAGACTTAACACAGTTTTGCTTTTTCTCTCAAGGCCCAGTCCTGAGTCTACTGATCTGGGATCCAAAAGTTTCTGTCTTCAGAGTTAGTGAAAATAAGATCAAGTCAAACTGTAGTTTGGTAATTGTTGGTGGAAGCAATTTTACATATTGCAGACACAATTTTACATATTGCAGTTTAGCTTCCTTAGTGGTTTAATGTGGTACAGATGCATGAAGTACTGTAACACACAGCCTTTATATGAGTTAAGAAAAGGAAATACAGCATTTGTTTTGTCACCTTTCCTTTGCTCATCTTTAAAGATTGGTTATAATCCCAGTGTACAGACTTTAGATTTTCCAAGATTTTTGTGCACTGCGTACACAAGCTGATGACAGCTTATGTTTCTAAAACCTATGCAGAAGTTACCAATGAATGTCACAGTATTAAGACAGTAGGGAGAATTTCACAGAGTCATGGTTTGGGTTGGAAGGGACCTTTAAAGGTCACGCAGTCCAACTCCCCTGCAATCACCAGGGATATCTTGAAGTAGATGAGGCTGCTCAGAGCCCCGTCCAACCTGACCTTGAATGTTTCCAAGGGTGGGGCATCTAGCACCTCTCTGGGCAACCTGTGCCAGTGTCTCGTCACCTATACTAGAAAAACTTCATCCTTAGTCTAAACTGACTCCCCTTCAGCTGGAAACCATTAGTCCTTATCATGTTTGAGTCATTGTTGTTGAAATTGGCGTTTGACTGCAGTCCTTGCCAATGAATAAATAAAAATAATTCTTGTCTCACAAATGAAAATGCTTGCTACTCTTGGGGAAGCCACATTGAAGCTAAGACTTGTGAAGGTTTTGGTTCAGAAAAAAATACCATGTTTAGAAAGAATTTCTGATTTTTATGATGTAAGCTTATGTGTAATCCTGGGTGGACACGTGTTAAAGTGATGCTGTTGCTCTCCTATAGAGAATGATTTAATCTTACACTCTGTGGATACAGAAAAGTTCCAGCTGGTTTTCCAACCTTCCATTCATTACCAGTGCTGTGTTTCTGTGTGGTGCTGGTTTGTAACTGGTCTGACTAAATCAAAATCCCACTGCAGAACAACAAGCTCTGTATCAGGCTTTAGCCTAGGGAGCAAATGTGTCACCTGTGGTGACAGAGGGCTCAGCCACCTTCCAGCACATCCACCTTTCCACAGTTCTGCCGGACCAGCGCTGCCTCACTGAGCGCTTTTGCGCCTTCCCAGTTTCTCAGGGATGCTCACCAGGAGCATCATCATCGTTTGACCAGGTAGATACTTATTTTAAAGGATGGAGCATTTTGCTGGAGTGTGGCATATTCAAAGTTTATTGAAATCAGTAAGAGGTAGACTTGTCCCTCCCTCAACTTGCCATTTTACTAACATATTTTTTATGGTTTCGTGACCAAGGACAGAGTACAGTAATATTTGGCTGAGCTGTTACATATGCACAGAATTATTCTGTAGTACAGCTGTAGCTGTAGGTTTCAGACTATGATAGAATTGTCAGTGGTAGCTGCCTCCAAAATGACTATCCAAACGTGTTGTATCTAACTATTGTTCTGCTTTCCATGAATCTAACAATTAACTGAGAAAGAGAGATAAATGTGCTAAGTGACAGTCGATCTCTATGAGTAAAATAAGAGGGAAATTATGTTAAATGGTACTTCTGTTGGATGGAAAGAAAGATTTTGATGCTGCTTAAGTAAAAAGATATTAGTTATATTCTTATCTTGGCACTTTGATAAGCCTGTTCTTGAGACTTCTGCTGCATTTCATGATGAGGAGACTATGCTTAAATGAGCAGATTTTAGTCCTCATCCATCTTTGCCTATGGCTGAAACCACATAAATATTAATTCCTTAAAAAAAAGCCTTTACTGGTAGGCTTAAAAATCAGTTCACGTGGATGAAGCTGAAGTCTGCTATTGCCATCTAACTTCAGAAAAAATCCTTTTTATTTGTTGATATTTAAGTGCTTTCTGTTTATTTGCTTGAAAGCCTTCATACATCTTGAAATTTGAGACATTATAACATGGAAATCTTTGTGTATAAATTATAGCTGTAGTTGGCGTTATGCAACACAGTAATGTCACTAGTATTTATACTTGACAGGAGAAGTAATTTAGATGCTTCTCTAGTTTTTTTTGAATAGCTTGTAGGTGTTACCTGTTCATTTAATTCACTATATTAAATGCCATTGGTTTTACCTTAATGTACCTTTAATAAATTTAAAAACCTGTTTGAGCAACGAAAAAGCACCAGAAGTACAACTTTAATGGAAATTGAAATATTAATATCAGTGATACAGGGTTAATTGAATGTCAGGAAAAAAATACCATCCAGAGGATGAAAACTCCTTTACTTGTAACTTCTACATGGAGAGTAATTTCAAGGTGTTTTAAAAGTTGAAATGAGTCCTAAAATGGTGGGGGAAATGCATCCTAAAACTGCAGTTTCTAACTTAACTGTTGCTGTTATATTTGAACACAAAATCTAAAGCAGTTTCTTGAATAATAATGAAACGAGGCATAAAAATTAATCTCCATAAAAAGTCCCTAAGGGGAAAAAAAGACAGATGACTTTGTGAAGAGCATTCTGGTGTGCAAGGAGATGAGGCATGTCTCATATTCCTGTTGCTGAGTAATCTTTATTTACTTATATGGAGTAAGTTTTGGTGCTTCTTTCCCTTGTTTTCTCGAGCCATGCGTGTTTGACTCTGCCTGCCCTTTCCCCAGAACAAGCCCATGAGTTGAGTGCTCTTGTTGCCAGTCTAGCTGGATTCTGATTTTCTGTCAGTAAGTAACTGGTATTTTCAAAGCTTCTCTGTTATAGTTCCAGTTAGTCTGGAAAAAAAAGGAAACTCTTTTCCTTTCAAGCTTTCAGAAGCAGTTCACTTCCTGGCAGCGCTAAAGCTTTGTCTCGTGTGTGGCTTGATGTTGAAGCTTCTGTATTGAACTCAGCTTGTTTCCATTTTCTCTCCAACTGATGAGGAGTCAAAACTTAATGTAACAGATTCATCAGCTGGGAGTGAGGATGGGATTTATTTTGGAGGACTGAGATGTTGAAGACTTGTGTACTGAATATGGAACCTACATGTTGGATTTCTTGGGTTTGTTTGATGGGATATTGAATGGAGCAGCCTCGCAGTCCTGTTAGGTATTTGCAACCTCTTGTCCTTTCAGACTTGTAACTATCTAGATAACTATCTAGATGTTGGCTGATGTGGAAATTGAGTGATGCTGGTAGTCATCTTGTATGTATATATATATACATGCTGTTACACTGAGTGTAGACCATATGCTCAAATTAATAAAAATAATCAAAAATTAAATACATTATTTTTATTTCATAAGTCTCAGAATATGATCGCTGGATCGTAGGTGTCTGTGTTGCTTATGATTTAAAAACTTCTCATAAGTTTTCCATGTTCAGAACTTTTTACAGACATACAATTTTATTGTGTTTTATAATTTCTTACCACTACTCTGCCAGAAATCATCAGCCAACACAAATAGGGCCCTCGGAGTGTTAGTCATTCCAGTCCCATTGTTAATGAGTGACCTTTGACGTTTCAGTAAACATCAGCATGTTGGGTGCTAAGTGTAGTGTCTATGTTGTTCAGATGGAGACAAGTTCTCATTTTTTTCTTCTTTTGTTACTGGATTATCATTAGTACATGTGTATGTCTACGTGTTTTGTAAGTATTTTGTAAAAAAACCAAACAGCCTTCCTAATTGCTGTAGATCTGGGAGTTAGAAAAATACTTCCAGTTTTGTCCCAGAAAAGAAAGTCCTCTTGGGCTGAAAAGGAAGGGCGCTGATGGCTCACCTGTGTGGCCTTCTGTAGGAGGAGGCTGGGGCTGTGCTGGGGCTCTCCTGGTGTCCTCAGAGTGAAAGGTGCCAGGGGCGCTGGGCACCGTGCTGGCCTGGGGCTGTGCTGGGGCTCTCCTGGTGTCCTCAGAGTGAAAGGTGCCAGGGGTGCTGGGCACCGTGCTGGCCTGGGGCTGTGCTGGCACAGGCTGCCCAGGCACAGCAGCTCTGCCAGGGATCAGAGGGGAACAGCTGAGCCCTGGTGTGAGCCCTGTGGGTCTCTCCCAGTTTGGGATGCATTCTCTCATCCGTCTTCACACTGACCACTGGGATTGCTGTGGTTTGTAAGGGGGACTGTGTTCTGGTGTGGGCATGGGTTTTGCTTATTTTCAAGGAACTGTGACCCCCTCCACAGATTTCTTGTGAGGAGCATGAGAGAAGTGAAGCAGGACAGCAGATCTGGAGCCAACTTTTTATGTTGTTGTTTGGATAATGTATTAGTGGGAACTTTATAATGACAATGTTTGAAATAAATTAGAAGTAGGAATTAGGCATTTTTCGAAAGTCCCTCCAGCAAATGTTTATCTACTATTAACTGATATGCAGAAACAACTTCAGTATTAATTTCCCACACTGAGGGTGAGTGAGATCAGTTCAAGGCTATTATGCCCTGAATTTGCAGACAGCTCGTTGTAATTAAGAAATAAACCTCATAGTTGTTGTTTTGATTTTTCTCTGATGCTTTGCCTGGGGTTCAGAAATGTGTTCTTGATGCCTGCTGTCTATAGGCACTAAAAGATTTAAATAGCTTTGTGCCTATTAACAGAAGTTGTTTGCATTGGTGTAAAAATTTCCCTCCAAAGCTGATTTAGTGTTCCAGCATAAAGGGGCTATGGAATTACAAGGCTGTTAATAGATGAGAAAACAACTATATGTACCAGGAAGGTGATTATGACCACAGGAAACTCGTATCAAAATTGCTTTAGGTCATGATGTTATAGTATGGAAACTTTTAAAAAGTTATTTCCTTAAACTGTTAACAAAACTGGTCTTCTGTTATGGTTTCAGCTCCTAGGGACAAAACCTTACGTATGGTATCTGCTTTGTCTGCAGAATAAAGCAGGAGCTCTTCTCCTGATCGTTATCCTGGGAGCTGAGCATCGCCTTACATTTGAGTACAAAGGCATAGCTCATTACTGATGGGAAAACAAACTTTCTCTACCGTAGCAATTCAAATTGAGCTCTCTGCTAAGTACTGCTCATTAAAAAGTCTATCATTTACAGGAATTACTATTTTAGCCCTTTTAAATGTTTCAGTGCTTTTTCTTACCCGGGATGAGATTTGTATATTTGAAAGAGAAGGGCAGAAAAGGACTCTTTCAGAAAGATTATCTTCCTGGGGAAGCACACAGCTAAAATTGGACACTAGATGAGCTGTATGGGCCTAAGGGGCAATGATAACAGAATTAGTAGAAATAAAGATTTGCTGTTTCCTGCTTGCTGAAATAACTCATCTGTTGTGGGCAATATGTAGATGATACTCCCTGAAGTGTAATTTATTATGTACAGTTTCTGAGGATTCCCAGATTATATCCAAATTCGCTTTTCCCCTTCTGGTATACAGTTAATGGGGAAATAAAGCAGCTCTGTTTTATCTGCTTCTGCTGCTTGGTTTTAGAAGTTTTTAGAGCCGTTCTCATCTCTGAAAGGGGCATTGCCCTCTCTCCAGTGCAGGAAAGTTTTTCCCTCTTGGCTGCCTGTTTCTCCTCTCCAGTTCTTCCCTCCTGCCACACACCCGTCAGTGGTGCTGGGAAGATGCCTTAGCACCTCTCAGGTGGATAGGCAGCACTGGCAGGTGTCAGATTGTTTTAGCAGAACAGGAGCTCTTGGTGAGGCAGGAGTGTAAAGCACCAAGTGCCTGGTGCACGGTTGTATTTAGGCAGCTGGGTCCTGTTGGGATCTTACCCTTCTAGGCTTTCAAAGCAGCAAAGCTTACCTGAAGCTATACTCACTCCATGGTTTTGCTATTACATGGAGTCTTACTTTAGAAACAGAAGTTTTTAAAAACCATAAATGCTCTGTAGCAATTTTAAGCTCTTAGGTCAACTTGTAAACTTCTCCAAGAAGATTGTGGGTGTGTGCGGAATTATTTTTAGAATCAGAGATCTGCAATGCCAAGTACGCATCCACTTCTGAGTTTTCTTAGTTCTGACTAACAAACTAAAGTTCCCTCTTTTAGTTCTTTCTCTTGACATTTCCCGAGCAGCTTAGATGAAGTTCTTTGCTATGGACAAGCAGTTTAAAAGTTTGACATGAGTAAGGGGATAATATGGGGGGTCAGACAGAGGGTTTTCTATACCAGATCAAAAATGGATGTTCTAGTTCAGTGTTGAGCTTCTGGATTGCAGTTCTCTAACAAACCCACAGAGAAGGAATGTAAAGGTCCTTTTCTGAATGAATTTTGTAGGTAAGTCTTACCAGCATAGTTCTTGAGGCTATGGGCTTTTGAGCTGCTATTCCTACATTTAAAAGTGTTGATATATTTTTCAGATTTGGATAAGAGGGAGAAGTATTTGTAGCCTTCAGCCATGGAGTGGTAGCTGTTCTGGGAGATGAGCTGAGAAACAGCAGGTCTTACATTTGTTACATTTGTTTATTATGCATTGTGGATCATATTGCTGCTCACACTTCTCCCATCTGTTTAATTTTTTTAAGGCATTTAATTAACTACTTTTAGAAATACTCAGGAGAATAACTGTATTGTGTTTTGAGGGTCACTGACACAACTCCCCTAATTTTTCTTCAGCACCTAATACTTTGCATGCTATGAAGAAAACAGTTTCTGTGCCCAGACTTCAGCTTATGTTACTGTACTTCTTCAGCAATCATCCAGCAGGAAATGCTGGCTGTGTTTGTGCCATCCTCAACAGAATCTGCTGTTGTTTTCCAACATATTTTTGCTGTTCATGAAATCATTCATGCACTTAAATTTAAAAGGGTGCCTTGTTTATTTCAAGGAAATCCGGGAAAGTCATAAAATGTAACTCTTACCTTCTCATCATGGGCTAACATTGCTATTAACAGAAAGGCTTCGCAGTGGAAGACCAGTGAAGTCTGCAGAACTTCTTGTTCATTCTGGTATGGAAAGAGGTGTCTGTATCAGTATTCAAACAGCATATCCAGAGACACTGACTATACTGCTATTAAATAGTGAAAATTAGTGATCATAAAGTGAAACTGTGTGTACTTAGATGTACTTAATGTGAGTCATATAGCTGGCATTGGTACTGAATCAAGTGCAGTATTACTGGGAAATGATTGATATGTTGCTTTTATAACAACATAACAGCCAAAGTGATTTTTCAGCATCATTTGGAAATGGATAGAGACTTTATTTTCAGTTGTCATAATATTCCACTTTAAAATAAATGTACCACCCAACAATAATAAATCTGTATTCTCTTTTTGAATCAGGTTGATATTTTTGTATTGCTCTAAGCTCCATCATAAAACTGAAGTTTTGCTTGCCTTATGCTTGGCTTTTTAATTTGGGCAGTCTTTAGCATTGTGCAGTACAGTTTGCTGGTCACTAGGAATAGGTGTAAGAGTAGCTAATGCCACATTTTACTGGGTGCTTAGCTTCTAATAGTGTATTTTGGATTTTTTTGAGTTATAGTATGATTAAGGATCACTAGCTGTAAATCAGTAAACATTAAATGGAATCTGGAGACTTTAGTTTTGAACTCTGTCTGAAATGTTACCCAAGCATCCTTCTAAAATGGGGCAAAGATAAACTAGCACAAAGGATGGTTAAGACCAACACATCAACAATTTCTTCATTCAATCTACACTGACAGTTTTTAATGACGCCTTTGTTAGATCTTTCTACACACTCCAGAGAAGGCAGTATAACTGTGGTTTTGGAAGTCAGCTTTCAACTTGAGCTTGTGAGCAGAGAGCAGCTTCATCTTTAGGACAAAAGCCAAGTGTGGGATGCAGAGAGCAGCACTGAGGTTCTCCTGGGCAGCCTGGCAGGATGGAAGGCAGCTGCCATGGACAGTGAACCTTGGGGCAGTGTGCATCACTGCGCACCAAATAACCCGGAATTTAGGAACTGGCTTTCTCCCCCAGCTTGCTTCTGTTACCTGTGACTTGCTTTCCCCAACTGTATTTGTTGTTTAAGGTACAGTGATTCAATAGTAGAATTTGGATGATGTGGAAGTAAAGGGATTTTACTTTTTCTGCTCCCAGATCTCCTATTTTAATTTTTTCAGTGGAGATTATCTAGTCCACAGCCACTCTGAAGGCTGAAGTTTTTGCAAATTGTTCTTCGTATAAGCTTTCATTCCTCTTTCCTGGTTCCAGTGGGAAAAAAATGTAACATTACAGACTTCTTTTAGGCTGAAAAAAAAATTATGTACATCTTAAACATTTGTTTCTATTTGCATGTTAGAATTGAAATGTATGAACACAAATACAACACTTTTGTCATTTTTAAATTTGTTAAAATGGCAGTAAAGTAGTAAATATTTGGTTCTGTTTTCTGGCAGACTGGGGGCAGACAGTAGCTGCCTTCTAATTAGTAAAAGCCCTCCTACAGAACTGTAAAAGGTATTGTCAGTCTTTATCAGCTTTTAATTTTACATTGTGGAGGTGACAATGGCCCACGTCCTCATTAGCCTTCTGCTTGTTTGCTTATAAACATCTCGCAGCTCATATTCTTTACAGTTTTGTCTGAGCAATAACACCCTGTTTTCTAGAAAAACATTTCTTGTACTTCTTTTTCAAGCTTGGTGTTCGTTTCACTTTTTGTTTCATAAAATTTTGTTCCTGTTTTTGTTTCATGCAATTCATAAATTGTGACAAGTCTCACTTTTCCTCCCAACATTTGGCTTTGTTGGTTTTTTTTTTTACCTATGCTGCAGACATTGAGGGGCTTTGTGTGGTGTTTCATGGGCACAAGTGTTAGAATTCATACAGTGTTTCCTGTTTTCTTCATGCACGTGTTAGATGTTAAGAAATACAAATTCTCCAAAATGCATTTTCCTAAGATACAGGTTTCCTAAGACTGCTGGTTAAGTGAAACATCCTAATACAGAAATTCAGTCTTGAATGGTGGAGCTCAGTTATACTGTATTAACTTTATCTTGAAAAAAAGAACTGACTGAGAAGTTGTAAATATGGTGCTGCATAAGACCCTAATACTCTGGTGGTTTCACGGAAAGATTTAGAATGGTTTGCTTTTTGAGAGGAAAATATTGTGACAGCTGTGCTTAAACATGTTTTATGTGCTTTACAATTCTTAAGGCAGAGTTAGAGAGGGAAAAAAAAAATCAAGAATTGCCCAAACCCAGCAGTTGGACATTAGTTCAGAGGAAGCTGGGACAGCTCTTTGAAGCAGTATAGATATAAATAGTTCAAGGCACTTTCAGGTTTTCTGTAATTATTTGCAAATTCTAAATTTAATAGTTTTATTTTTCTAAGAGTAGACAGACTGTGTATGCAGACATGGATACGCGTGGTGCCTTGAAGGCTCAAGTGTTTGTGTATGCAGTGAATTGTACTTAAATGTCACTTTCCACCCCTCACCCCAACTCCCTCCTGACAAAAATACCTTGTCCTTTGTCAATATTTGCAGCTGTCCCGAAAGTGACAACCTAAGAGTAATTGATGAGTATTTGTCTCGTGAATTCCTCTTTTTCTCTTGGGGTAGAAATATCTCATTAATAGAAACAACAAAAATATGGTATTACTTGCCATAAAATGTTCAATATTTCAGGACTGTGTACTAAAAACTCAGTTTCTGCTTCCTCTGCATTAGTTTTCAGCTTTTGTTTTAGTTTCTAACTCAGTCTTGAAAAGCAGTATCAGCCAATGTTTATGCAGAAAAGAGACTCATGAAACCTGTATCACCCCTCAATAATTGGTGTGAAGACCTGGTAATTGCTTTATTTTGTAGATAGCTTCCCACACAGGGAGTCTAAATCCTGTCTTCCATTGAGCCTGAGAAGCTGCTTTGTCCATTAGGGCTTTTCATTTAAGTTTGTAATGCCACTTGGTATTCAAAGACCAGTGGTAAGTCTTGAGCTCTAGCCAGAGTTGAAATGAAAGGAAAATGAAACCTTGAAGAAATAATTTTCTCCACCCCTTCATTGAAAAACATAACCACCCAGTGTTCATGTTATCATAAAAATCCCAATTTCTAGCCTTCCTTCTTGTAATTCAATCATACATTACGCAAGCAATTCACAAGTGTTCTGGTTTGAGTGGCACTTCCTTCTTCCTCTGGGGGTAAATGCTGTGTACTGTGCTAAGAGTAACACTTGCTTAGCTTTTTGTAGCTTCGGGTCTAGACACAGAAGGGCTAAATATAGGTTAACCATTTTTACTTTTTGTTCTCTAAAGACAAAAGAAATAAAGGTGATTTCTTGAAGATTGTGTCTAATGCACCGTTACATCTGAGATGCCAGATCTTGTCTCTGTGATCTTTTATTCATTGTGAAAATAGCCTGCAGCAGTCCGAGCTCTTGCCGCGGTCTCCAGGGTCCCCTTGCTCTTTTGTTGTGTGTCTGTCCCGGCCCTGCCTGGGCAGATGTGACAGGAGTTTGTGGCTGCTCTGAGGCCTGTGCTGGCAGGCTGGCCACGGAGAGGGCTGGGTGTGGAACACTCCTCTCTGCTCTCTCAGCCTGGCTGGCTTCAGCTTCTGTTTGCTTCTGGACGTCTGATAGAATAATTTCAGCTGGAAACCTTGGAATAATTTTAAGCAAATTTCACTCTGTAATCATAATAATTATGGGACAGAGATGAGAGAGGGCTGGGAGTGATGGAGTAAGGAACTCACGCTGGTTTCCAATTGTTTGCATAAATGACACCCTGATTTAATGTCCGATAAGCACAGGAGGAGTATCTGGTGGCCAATACTAATAACAAACCTCTGAATGCAAAATATGAATGCTCATGGGAAAAGACTGACTAAAAATTGTGTGGGGATGAGATGATGTGACATTTCCTGTCTGTTTTGCAGGCTAAGCTCTGCAGAGGTTCTGTCATCATAAAAATAATATTTGCAGTTAATTCCTATAAGTACTAATAGCAATTTGTATAATTTCCATTGGTGAAGGTGTAAAATCTTCTTAATCAAGTAATGTTAGGGGAGAAGAAATTTTCTTTTTAAGGAGCTTGCATAAGTGATTAACACAGTCTTACCAGGTGTCTTTAATTTTTAGTGGTTTTGGTTTTCAGGTTCTTTGTATGTGTTTAATCTTCAAAAGACAATGATATGACACCGCTGGCACTCTGGTGTGTCCTTTTTTCACTAACTAGTGCTATTCTTTGGGCAGTGTAAAGCTTTTTCCTTTGTCTGCTTTGGCTATTTTGTCTTAAATTAATTTCTGGGGTTTTATCTCTGAGAATATCTACATAATTATCAATTAATATATGTAACTAGCTATTTGGCATAGCTATAGCAGATGAGTGTAATTCATACTAGTTCCAGGTAAATTGACAGTTTTTATCTGCATTGTGGAAATATGATCTTTACCTTGAGGTTGTTCCTTCCACCTGTACATAACAGCCAGGATTTGCCAGGTTTCTGTGTTTGAGTGCAGCATAGACATGTCCATCCTCGCACTGCCTCAGAGGTGCTCTGCTTTTCCAGGTTATGGAGGGAGTTGAAGCTGCAGCACTTCAGCAGCAGGAGTTGGTAGTTACCCATGCCTGAGATGAACTGAGGTAATCCCAGTCAGTTTCTGTTTAGTTGTGTTTGAGATGAGGTGTTCAGTACTAAAGCATTACCCCTCTCTCTTTCTCAAATTGTTCCTCAGCCCTAGATTACAGTGAAAATGTTGGTGTTAAAGATGAGAATCTCACAGCCCTGCCTGGCTGAGGGAGGGAAGTGCTCCCAATTGAGTGTTCTCCAGTGTCACAAAGAGATGGTCCCTTTGGAGGTGGGGGCTCCTGGGACCCTGCTCTCGACTTGGCTGCACTGTGAGGGGAGGCTCAGCCTGAAGTGATGCTCCCTGAACTGCAGGACCAGTCACCAGATGAGATTCCCAGAGTGACGAGAGCAGAGAGCTGCAGGGATGGGCAGGAACCAGCAGCCACCTGGTAAAGGTTCTGGTTTTAATGGAAAACTACAAATTGGACATTTGGTGCTGTTACACAGTGCTTCCTGACAAGACATAGCATCGTTTCATTCTTCAAAATATGGCATTAATCTAGAAAGTTGATAAAAAATGTTCATGGGAGGGGAGATGAAATCACCATCTGAAGCCTTGCAGCTATACAGAAGCTGGATCCTCTTTTCTGTTCACTCAGTGCTACCAAAGAGCTTCTTTAGCTCCCTGAATTCGGTGTGTTAGGTTGAAGAGCTTCAGAGAAACTACCAAATGCTTTTGGAATGCATGAGCTCGGGGCTGCAGAGCTGGAGCACACAGCTGCCAAGCAGAGCAGGTGATGTGGCAGTTTGTGATGCTGTCCTTTGCTCTTGCTGCTTTGTGGGGCAGGGCAGGATGCCCTTCCACCGTGGCAGCTCTTGCATTTCCTTAGAAAATACCATCTGCAATGTCAGGCTTCAGCTGGTTTGCTTTATTCTGATTTTTCTGGGAATTCCTGACATGATTTCTGTAGCCAGTTGGCACTACTTTTCAAATGCAGCCTTTATTAAATATATTTAAAACAAAAAGGCAGCAAATGTGTTTTAAAGAAACACCTCTCTCCATCAGAGATATTTTATTACTTGCAAATACGTTGATACCTTATCTAAGGATATTTTAGATTTTGCAGGAATTTCATGATGTTTAGTTCCAAATGTCAGTGTACACACCTATATGTTGGTGTGTTTGTTTTCTGCTGAGAACTGATGAGAGAGAGATGGTGTCAGGCACTGATGGTGGCTGTGTTGAATAGGCTTTCATTTCATGTATTTTGTGACCACCTTCTTTCCGAGCTCTTAAGATGAAAGTGACAGAAACTTAGCCTTGTCCCATGGTTTTAGGTAACCCTTTCTACATTTTTATATGGGCTCATTTTTCCCTGGAATACTTGAGAGATGTAAGCTGAACATGCCATCCCTTATGGGCACTGCTGAAACAGCTAGGTGGCAATGTTCTTCTTGTTTCTTATTCTTGTCTCTGATTAAGATGTTTATTAATAAAGAGTAGTACCTTGTAGATTTCATCAGAGAATGAAGTTAATTAAAGTAGTTTTTCAGAAATAGTGATCTCATAGAGGATTGAGAAGGAATATGTCTGTAAAACTATTTATTCTCGTTACACGTATGCTAGCTAAGATAGAGCCACAACTAACATAATAAAGATTTCCCATTCTTTTTAAGCAGGTGTGTTGTGTCTGGAATAGAAAATATTTATGTATTTTAATGTTTTGGTTAACATAATAAAAATAAATCTGGAAATTCTTTCTACTAAAAATGTGTGTTATCTCCTCCAGGTTAGTACTCGGATTGACTCATAGCTGTCAATTGAGAAATGTTGCAGTCATCTTATAGCTAATGCTTTATTGTCTGGCTGTAGCTTTACCAGATAGCCAGGCAGATCCCTGGTGGAATGCAGGTTCCTGTGCTTCTAGATGTTTCCTTTCTTTTCACCTGCACCATTTTGTTTGCTGGAAATTTTGAGATACAAACCCAGGGGTTTTTTTTGACTATATCAGTTAAGTCAAAAGTTTCCAAACTATCAGGAGTTAAAATAGGATTCTTTCTGAATTCTTGGTATGAAACTGACTTTATCTGCAACTCTTCATATTAAAAACGTGGGTTTTTGTATTTGGCTGCTTTTCTTGGGAGTGGCTGGTTTGGGGCTGTGGTTTGCATTTGTGATGCAGTGTTGATAACACACAGGTGCTTTTGCTGAGTGATGCCTGCACGGTGCTAAACACCTTTCCTGCTCCTCACCCCACTCCAGCCCTGCTGTCCTGGGGGTGCTGAGCACCTGCCCGGGCTTGGGACATGGGGAATGAATTTGTTTTGCTTTGCTGGTGCACACAGCATTTGTTTTATGTATTAAACCATCTTCATCTCAACCCACGCATTTTCTCGCTTTTACCCTTCCAATTCTCCTCCTCTTCCCCCAGGAGGAGACTGTGGCATCAGCTGTGCAGGGCCTGAGCTGCCTGTGGGAGCTCGCCCACAGCATTTGTTTTGTCTTGGACTAATGGAATCTCTTTCTATTTATTTGTATTTATAGATTAAATTAAGTCATCAACCAGCAAACTCAAGTCTTCTATTTTGAGACCAGATGATTAAAAGATGTGCAGGTTTAGTGTTTTGCATTTCCACAGAAGTGGTGTTTCTGATTGCAAGGCAGTGCCCTGGCTCCCACATGAAGTTTTAAATGTGTTCCAAGACTTTTATACTAGGAACAATATTTATTTTGCATAGAGGCAGATGCTGCAACTTCCTTTCCATTACCCATCCCTTCCCTTTAAGACAGAAAAGTTACATGGCCAGGATTTAGATCTTCAATTACAGAATTCATGTATAATCTAAATTGATCCTTCATTGCCTGCCTTGTGAAAGCATGCATACTTAGTATGGCTCCTGCATTATTTTTCTCTCTTGCAATAAAATGGGGATGGAAAATTCTAATTTCTTTCTGCTTACAGATATAAAAAGATATCAGTCATTGTTTCAGTTTATCAGTATTGTTAGTAAAGACAAAAAGGATGGCATGTATTAATATTGTATATAATTAAAAGGTATTGGGTGAGTATGAGCTTGTGTGATGAATTATAACCCAATATTAGAGAGTGCTTAGGGGAGTCAAAACATGAATGTGCATTAGGAAGTTGCATATTGTGAAAATATATCAGTTTTCTTTTAGAGAAATCTTAAATACTGCACAGAGCAGGCAATCAGTTGCGTGTCTCCTTACCTGCAGTACACAGTTCTCAGTAAGCAGCTGCTTTAGAAGGGATTAGGGCTGGGATGTGTTGGATTTGAGTATTTGCTCTCAGTGTGAGCAGTGATCATAATTGTGCATGGTGTTGAGGGTGGTTTTGTTAGACTTGTCCAGAATTGTTGGACATTCACTTACTATCGGTTTTGGATTCCTGAATATGAAAGGAATGGGATTCCTCTGCACATAACACCATGCCTGTGCTATGTGAGACTTGGAATATTTAATGAGAAATAGTGAGAAAAGATTTAGTCTTTTCAAATATTACTAATAAACTTCTTCATTTGTGATTAGAATTGTTTTCTGGGCTGGGCAAAGAAATCACTGGGAACCATGAGTTTGACTGTGTGTGATTTTTTTCTTTTGGGAATGCCTGTATGTGTTTCTCCATAATCATCTCCAATGATTTTTCCATTTTTTTTATTTTCCTGTGTGGCCATATTGATTAATTTCAAATATTTTTTTATTGTTGTTTTGTACAGCAGCAGTTGAAACAGGTTTCAGTGACCATGTATTGATTAATTCAGTCATCTATTTGGGCTTTATGGAACAGAAAAATTAGTGTAACACATACTCTACTTTGTGTACTTCTATTTTAGACAGTGTCACAAATATGCCATTTTGAAAAACAATGGGAGAGTTGTAGTTCTGAATATTGGGATCTTTAAATGTGTTTTACATGTTTTACAGGGGGCCTGTCCCAGGACACCACTCGGTGAATACATGTGGGCTGTCTTCTAATGCAGTAATTCACTATTGTGATTGGTTGGGTCTCTGTAGTAGCAGCAGCTCTTTAAAATTCGTGTGTTTCTTTCTTATGTCATATTAAGTTACTTGAGTCCTGATAAATGTCATTTATCAGAATTTTGCCTACATTAAATTTTGGAAGCAGTTGCGACATGAAGGTATCTTGCAGAATAGTAGGCCCAGTGGGGGGATATGTGCTTTGTTTGGGGATTTTTGTGGGTTTGTTTTGTTTATAATCAGCAACTGCTTAGAAGTTGGAAAATTCGTAGAATTATATAGCTTAAAATTCCATGTTGGATGGCCATGCCTGTTGCTTTATTGTTCCTTCAAAATAATGGCACATCACAGTGCTGCTCTAAGTACACATTAACACTGTTACATGCAGCACATCAATAAAGAATACCCTTTGAAAAATCACTGTATTATGCAGCTGAAGATTTAGGCTTTACTTTGATATTCTTGGAAGTGTTTGGTAAGTGTATCCTCTCCCAGAAGAGGAATCCAAGGGAGGAAAATAAGCGCCTCTTTTTCTTTCTTCTTCCACATATTTGATTAGAGCAGTCAGTCCTATTAAGAAGAAAGAGCGATCTGGTTAGCTTATTCTGCTTTTCAGTCTGACAGTCAAAGGCTGTCATGGGGTTTTAAATTACCCAGAAACAAGCTTTAGTGCAAAACCTTTTTTTTCCCCCCAAAAAAATCCCATTTGTTAAACCAATAGGCACAGAAGTGTCTGTATTAAAGCACAACTAATGAGCTTTTTAACAAAAAGCATAATTTATAAGAAAGGTAAACTTTTTGTGTGAATACTGTGTGAGTGTATTAATAGCAAATAGGAAGGTGCACTGAAGTCCACACTGTTTCTACTGGATCTTAGTAAGAAAAACGAGATGGCAGTGAGGATGTTTGTGTTTTTATGTTGTAAGACTCTGCCCCTGAAACAAGGAAGGGTTTTTATGAAGAGCAACAAGTCAAGGTTTTTGATAGCGGTCCTACTAAAACAAACCTGAAAAAGAAGCACAGGTGGGCTTTTCTAAACCACAAATGTCTTCCTTCATTAAATGTAATTTTTTTCTAATTGATATTAATAATGCTTAGGAGTAAATAACCTCAGGGTGTGCCTTACTTCTAGAAGTCTGTTATTTCTAGAAGGCTTGGAAGACAGGTCTCTGAGTATTTTGAGGAGATACTGTTTGATTTATTTATATATAACTTACTGTATTATGTTTCTTGGTCACTGAATATTTTTAATATATCTGAGTTCTTATGAAAATGAGGAGCTAATAGCATTAACAAGAGACTGGCACAGTGTTTGCAGGCCATCCTTACAAGCCTCTGGATTCTCTTCTGCCTGTGGTCTTCTGCCCAGGCCAACTTTCCCTGTGCCAAGTGTAAGCTTCTCTTCGAGCACATATTGCTAATCGTCCTGAACTGAGCCAAATTAAATGGTGTATTTTTAATGAGAAAAAGAGTTTGGATTCCTATCCATATGCTTCAACTGATGTCAAATCCTACTTCAAACAGATGCTGACCTCTATATTACAAAGGCATAAGGACTAATTATTCTTGAACAAATTTCCAATTATGGCCACCCATAAGGAACCTTTTACATTTCCAGGGGTACAGATCACTATAACATACCTGCTAAATTTGTCTTAGGATGTCTCAGGCTTAAAATTCCAATACTTTGAACACATGCTGTTGAAAATAATATAAAATGAAAAGTTCTTAGAATATTTTCACTTCATTCATCTTTACTGTTTTATATTTCTGCCAGAGATTAATCATCAGGAAGAAAATTGTGCTTTCTGCTAAAAAAAAAAATGTGTGTGGTCTTTTTTCTTAGAGGCTGTGAGGCAGCCATTGCCTGTGCACCAGTCCCAAGTGGTTCAGTCTGGCGTTAGGAACTGGGAGAGCTGGTAGCACTGGCTGTTATCCGCAGAAGGCTTTCTGTGCAGATGGCCATATCCTCTTTGCTCCACTCCTTTGAGTTAAAATGTGTAAATGTAAATCATGCATGGTTAGGATTATTCTTTAGAATGTCTGTAAGTAGCTCTTATGTATAAATCAGTTAAGAGCTTGAGACATTTATGTGGAAAGGATATGTGGAAAAATTCCTGTATTCTGTCATTTTTTTTCCTTTAAGTTAAAAATACTCTGTAAAACCATGTGTACCTGTACAAAGTACGTCATAAAACAAGTGCAAAAGGCTAAATAGGTGATTGTGAATTATTCAGGGTGGTAGAACATCTGTCTTATAACAAATAGTGTTTTAGTTCATATAAATTTCCGGTGTAAGCTTTTTGTTAAAGACCAAGTCTGCTTTTCTGAAAGTGCCCATCTGGCCAAGTCAGAGTTCACAGCTAAAGACAGTCCAACATTAGGGCTTTAGCTGGCTGTGCTGATAGTTACAATAATATGGGTAAAGCCTGTCATACAGATCCTGTAACACTCCATAATCTGAGAAAACGTAGAAATCAAACTTGTAGAACTGAATTAGAGATGTATGGGTATTAAAGCCTCTATTCCCTCCCATTTAAACACAGACCATCTGTTGTTTCCAGCTGTACTGCTTCCTGCAGCAGTATACTGGGAATGCTGTTACAGCATCAACAAATCTTGCCCTTTTTTGGTTTTTTGGTTTGTTTTTGTTTTCCTGGTTCCATGGTGTCATTCCCAGCAGCTCCAAACCACCCAGCACTGGTGGATAATTTGCAGTGCAGGTGACAAAAATACCCTAAGTGTAGATAATAATATTTGGAATGCTCCAGTGATACATTTCAAACAATGCGTGGTACAACACCTTAATCTGCTGCTGTCTGTAAAGCAGTGGGCTGTCACCTCCCTCAAGACCACTGCTTGCCTCATTAATATCACTGGAACAAATTATCACTTCACAGCCCAGAAAACTTCTGCAGCAGTTGTGGTGATTGATGTAACAAGGCTGAAAAATAATGATGAAATGCTTGTTCCAGAAGACAGACTCAAATGGCAGGATCTTCATAGGCAATTAAATTCAACAAAGGAGGAGTCTTCCTGTAATAATGTGCTTCCAAATAAATGGCAAGATCACTATGATACTCTGTTGTTATTCCACATAAACTAGTTTTGTATGCAGCAATTATCTGGGAAAATTAAGCATACAGGCATAAAATAAAAAACTAAGTTTTAGTATGTTTTAAATATGTGAGCAAAACAAAGTGAAGTGAGAAATAATGCCACTGAATATATCTAGATTTCCTCTGAATTCATAGAATCATAAAGTGGCCTGGGTTGGAAGGGACCTTAAAGACAAGCTAGTTCCAACAGGGACACCTTTCACCAGACCAGTCTTCCCAAGGCCCCTTCCAGCCTGGCCCTGAACGCTTCCAGGGGCATCTCCACTTCTTTGGGCAACCTGTTTCAACACCTCACCACCCTCTCAGTAAAGAATTTCTTCTGAAAATCGAATCTAAACCAGCTCTCAGTTTGTAGCCATTCCCCCTTGTCTTATCACTACCTACCCTTGTCCGAAGTCCCTCTCCACCTTTCTTGTGGGCTTCCTTCAGGTCACCCTGAAGTTAGGTCACCCTAAAGCCTCTTTTCCAGGCTGAACCATTCCAATTACAAACTTTATTAAATGCAGGTACTTAGGAATTTATTTAATAAATCATATCGGTGCTTTTGAGCATCTATTTTGTAACAACCTATGTAGAGCTGATAACAATTCAGCTGTCTAATATTCAGATGAATTGTTATCAAATAATTAGGTGCTTTCATTGGCTTAAAGTAATTTACTGGCTTCTGAATTGAAGTACAGTGCTGAGTAGTAAACCTTGTGGATCAGAGTTCTGATATTCCTCCAAATGAGGTCAAAACCTAAATGCACTTATGTAAGTAACTTTAGAGGAATTCACAGCTTAGTCTCTGGTCGCTGTGGGCTGGAGCCTGGAGTTTGGCCTCCTGTGATTTCAGAGATTTCAGGGGAGCTGCTCATGTAAATAAGAACTGCAGAACTGGGCACTTTTCCTTCCTGCTTCTGGGATGGATTTTTCTTATAAGAAACATGACTTCTCTTCTTCAGTGTGCCAGTGTACCTTTAGTGTTAGACTTAATTTGAGCTCAGCTGAAGGCAGGCAGGCAGGAGTGAGTATTCAGTTTGTTATCCCGTGGGGATTGCTTCCTGCAGTGCTTGGGCTTGTCCTGCCAGTCCGGCGTCTCCTTGCTGTCCCACCTGCAGCAGTGCAGTGAGACCCGGGCTGCCTGGGAGACTGCAGTGTGTGGGAGCCTTTGTTTCCAGGACATCGCCACCCTTCTGCCTTCTGGGAGCTCCTGGGAGGGAAATGAATACATGTGGAGAGTCTGGTAGTATTCTATGCAAATTATTTTTTTATTTAATAGTCAAGCGGAAAATTCTGAGTTACTGCTTTAATTGAGGTTTCCCAAATTTTAGTCTTTTTATATGTGTGTTTTGCAAAACTGACAGAAAACTGTCACTCTCCTTGATAGCAGTGCTGAAAGTCTATTAATAGTTTTATTTTAAGATATGCTTTACACCGTGCTTTTCAGAATAATGAGATTTGTGCTAGGAAAATTGGGGGGCATGGGGGGAGAGGAAGAGCATTCGCTTGACCTATTTCTAATTAAAATTCAGATTAGAAGTTTTATATTCCTTTATTGACTGTTTCAGCAGACGAAAGCTGTTTTTCTTACATAAACCAATGGAGAATTTGTGGTTTCCACATGTAGATCAGCTTTTCCCCCAGCACCAGTGGACACATACATATTAATTGAATTCCATTTCCCTGAGGTTTGACTTTCTTTCTTTTAAAGTCTAAATAGAACAGTCTTACGAATGGATTAAAATTTTTAAGTTAAAAAAAAAAACCACCAAAAGTTAGTTTATTAGAAATGTTGATGAATTCTCTTCTCTTTGATTTGATTTTGTAGAAAGCAGGATGCAGTGACAAGCAATGGTGTACTGAAAAATGAAATGATCTCGAAGTTTTCAACCTCAGGGTTTTGAAAATATTTCAATGCATGAGGTGCTAAACACAAGATTCAATGAACTCCAGAGGAAGAACATGAGCATAGTTAGAGTGAAATTTAAACTAGTTATTTTAATAATGTGCATTGAAAATGATACTGTAAAAGCATTAATAAATAGCTAGACAGGACCTATTCAGAATGTTGATTTTGTGTCTGACAACAGACTGGTTTGTTTTGCTCCAAGATCCCGTTACACACATTGACATGATGCCAGGAGTTTCAATTTATCCTTTGATAGGCGGTAGTGCAGTTTGATAAAGAAACTCCACAGCATTTTCAATAACTGGAATGGTGTAAAATCCGAAATTGCTACAAAGAACCAGCCACTGTATTTCAGTAGCACTGATTCTCCCAAGAGTCACTGAAGCAAGGATCTGCCTGCGCACATCTTTGCAGCACCAGGGTCAGAGGACGTGTTTGCAAATCAACTCCAAGGTTTCTGCTGCCTTGGGGCCCTTAGGTGGTGATGCCACAGGAGTAGGAGGAAATAGGAGCTGTTTGTGCTTGGAGCCTTGGTGTGTATGGTCACTGATGGCTGCGTTCAAACCCTGCAGCTTCAAAGGATGTGGTCAGTGGGAGAGGCTGTCCCTGCTCCTGGGGAGGGCTGCCGAGGGAGGGAACTACTGCAGAGGCAGAGCTGGAAGCTCCAGAGCGTGTTCTGTGTTTTGATTTTCTCATGGCACACAATGTTTAACTGACAGTCTTGACAGAAGGGTGTGAGTCACCATTCTTCTCATAGTGCCTTCAGATTTGCTGTCAAGGATTTGGTGCTTTTTCTTTTCTTTTTTTTTTTTTTTTTTTTTTTTTTTTTTTTTTTTTTTTTTTTTTTTTTTTTTTTTTTTTTTTT
>VZUI01059730.1:0-13292 GCA_013401135.1 Cettia cetti | reverse complement strand
ATTATTATTATTATTATTATTATTATTATTATTATTATTATTATTATTATTATTATTATTATTATTATTATACAATAGAGCTGGCAGTTCTCCAAAGCAAAATGGAGTCCAGACCTCTGGTTGAAAAATTCAGGGGTCCCCAAAGCTGAGTTTTGGGGTGTCACAACCCCACTGCCTGCTCTCCATCCTAAAGAAAGCTGAGAGCAGCTGGTGAGGGCAGTGCTGCTCCTGCCTCCATCAGCAGCAAATTCCGAATTCCCTCTCAGATCCCTGGGCCTGGCTGATGAGCAGAGCCAGCAGGAGCTCAGCAAACTGGGAAAATTCCCCCTGGCAAGGCCTGATGTCTCTGGGTCACCTTTTGCACACGTTCAGCCTCAGAACCTGTTGGGTTTTGCAGTAAAAAACCCAAGAAAATGCAAAAGAGGGGCCAGCCCCGAGGCTTGGGCTTGATTTAACACCCATGGCTGCAAACATCCCAGCTCTGGCTGGGGCTGGTTTTAATTGAAATGACAAAATAGGGCAGCCATGGGGATGAATTACTGAAGGAAAATGTTATATTTCCCTGCAGCCTGTTTAATTAAAAAAGGCAATGCATCAGGCCTGAAGGGCCAAGGCAGGAAGGGCAGGGCTGGCACAGGCAGCCCGTGTCACCCTCTGTCACCAAAGCCACTCTGCCAGCTCCAGAGCCTCCCCTGGGCCGCAGCTTTTTCCCTGGCTGCCTTCTCTGGGGACAGATCCACCCCTCCCTTCCCCAGGCCAGAGCCCCGGGGGGCTGCAGAGGAGAGGGAAAGCAGGGGGGACTCCTCTGTCCCTGCTGGGTGGCACCAGCCGGGCTGCCAGCACTGCTCACCCCTCACCTGGCTCTGTGGCACATCTGAGGGGTAGGACAGGTGTTCACTGTGGAAGGGAGGTGCTCCTGGATCTGGATTTGGAGGAGCTGAGGGTTGGTGGCTTTTCTTCCTGCACTGGAGCAGCAGAAAGCAACAGGAGGATTGAAAAGCAGCTTTTTCCATCCTCTTTGATTTATTTGCCTTCTGCTGGCAGGAGCAGGTGCATTTCCAGCCCCAAACTCCTTGGGGTTTCCTAGATGCTTTTTATGTTTTCCCTGCTTGTTGGTAGAGCCCCCAAGGCGATTTTCTGACTCTTTTGGAGCGGGGCAGTTTCTCTGGATAAATAATTCCTGACCTGCAGCTTGACTCGTGCCTTCAGCCGAACCCCAGCGCAGGAGCTTGAGCTCTCCAGAGCCACCCGCTCCCCTCTCCTGTTCCAAACCCCATTTTCACACCTCCCTTTGCTCTGAACTGCCAGGATCACCCCACTGAAGGCAGCACATCCCCTTCCTGCTCTCCTGGCTCCAGCAGCCGGAGCTCCTGGATGTTCCCTCAGCCCTGACACTTCTTGGTTGTTTATCCATCATTCATTTCCAGCCAGGCTGGCAGCCCAGCAGCTTTCTCAGGTTGAGGCAGAGGCTCAGATCTCACAGGGTGTCTCGTGGCTCCTGCAGCACGCTGGAGGATGAACTCATCCTCTGAGTCAGGCCAGGCGTGGCTGGCACGGCTGCCAGCGCTCTGCAACCATGGTGACAGGCGTGGAGGTGCTGGGGTTTTTGGGGCAGGCTGGGATTTTGGCATCTTCAGGAGATGAAGGGGGATCTGCTGGGAAAGGCTCTTCCCTGGGGTGTTTGGGAGAGGGAAGGTTTGGGGTTTATGGTGACAAAAAGCTGTGAGCGGCACCTTTGTGCCCAGCGTAATTTGCTTTTTTTTATTGATTTACTGCCCCTAAACAAGGAAGAAATGCCCAGGAGAGGACTTTTCCTGCTGGCCACGGGCTGTGATGGGGAATGACACCCAAATGACCCACCTGGAACCTCGCTGGGCACGGTGCAGTCACATCAAACCCCTCCCTGAGTGACACAAACCCCTCTCGGCACAGAGGGGGAAGGAGGCTGCTCCTGGAGCTGCCTGGAGCTGGGAATTCTGTGCCACCAGTTGATTCAGTGATACTGAGCCAGGCTCCAAAAATGGAATTAAATAATTATTCTCACTTTCTTTGACTCCAGGAATATCCTATTAGAGCAAAGAGCCTGGATTACTGGCTGGCTGACATTTTCCTCTGAGCCTGTCTCCAGATTGGATTTAGCTCTTTTATCTCCTAATCCCCAGAGCTTTTTAATGTAGAAAGTAATGGCATCCAAAGGCAAATTTAATTTTGACAAGTAATCTGACTTCCTTTCCTTTTCTGGAGCTGGCTTTTAATCCTGTTTGCTGTCTGAAGCTGCATTATGTGGATGTATTTCAAATCCTCACCGCTCCGAGATCTTTCAGAGAGGGAGAAAAAGGGGGAACTGCAAGCCTGGGAGCAAGGAACCGTTCCTTATCAAACATTTCAAACATTTCATTGCTGCTGCTTTTATTAACCCCTGCACCACCCTTCAGCTTGTGCTGCCCTCTTTGGCTCCACTGTGAGGCCTTGGAGCACTCAGGGAATGGGAATTCCAGGTGTTCTCCAGCTCTGCTCTTTGTGTTGGCAGGATGGGGGTGGGCCATGAGGGTGGCCCCCTCAGGGACACCCCTCTGCCACCAACACAGCCCAGGACGCTGCACTGGGCATCAACCAATGCCAAAAACATCCCTAAACACAATTCCCAGGCAAAGGAGGGGTAAAGGGGTTTCCAAGCCACTGATGTCAGCAGAGAAAACAGAATTTTTTGCTGTTATTCCTTTCCTCAGGTACCACAGGAGCAGCAATTGAGCTGATCATTGGCTCTTTCCAACATTCGGACACCTCACCCTGTGCTTCTACCCAGATTCACCCCACACCACGTTTATTTGAAAATCTCAGTCCTAAACGGGGTCTTATCCTCCTGAAAAAACCTTTTTTATTGCCTGGGCCTGTTGTCCCAAGCAGCCCCAAAGTGCAGAATGTGCCTGTCCCCCTGCAGGCCTCAGCTGATTCCAGACAGAAACACCAAACCCCAAACGTGCAGCTCCAAAATGAAATGTGTGTCTGCCTCCTTCCAGCCTGGTTTGAACAAAAACCCCTCAGCCAAAGCAGGGGCTGGGTGTAAATGCAGAGATTTGCTGATGTCAGCCTCAAAAATGAGGAGAATTGGGAGCCTGGCCGGGCTGGGGAGGGATTGGTTTCCTACAGCGAGGTCAGGAACAAATGGGACCAATGGGGTTTGCTGTGGGGTTTTGGGTGATGGAGGAAATTGAGGAAGTCAAGTCACAGCCCAGGTGCCAGCACATTCCACCAGGCTGCAGAGCACAGAGCAAGTGTACAACAGCTGTGGTTAGCCAGGGCTGGAGCAGTAAAGCCAGTGCCTTTTGCAGTTCCTGAGGGATTTTCCCCCTCTTTCCTGAGTCACTGATCCATCTCGTTCTGGCTCTGGATGGTGGTGTAAAGGATTAGCAGGGATGCAGGAGCAGCTGCCTGCCTTAGGAGCAAGGGAAGGACACTGGAGCAGGGCTTTTGTTAAACAGAGCTTTTCCAACCTCTTGTTTTTCCATGGAAAACCCCACCTTGGCCATGCCCTGCCTGCATCCCCACCTCAGTGGGCATAAAGTGAGGGGCTGCTGGTGTGGAGCTGGTGAAGGGAATGTTTAGGAATGAGGAGCTGCTGCCCTGGTGCAGCTGTAACCACCCCAAACTTGATGGCCAGGCCAACATCTCCACCATGGACCAGTAATTTGGGGTCTGTCACTGCTCTGTTGCTCTTTGGTCACCCCAAAGAGAAGGGAAGAGCAGGAGCTGCACCCACAGAGATGCTGTGCCCTGGAGCAGGGAATGCGCTGGGAATCACAGCCAGCAGAGCCAAAACGGGAACCAAAACACCAAATCCCCCACACCCAATGCCACCCTCACTTAGCAGCGCCCACCCTGGCTCCTCCAGCCCCGGCTCCTAGAGCCAGGAACAAACGGAAGCCCCTGGGATGCCTCCCAGCCCGGTGCACAGGGCTCTGCACGTTTGGGTTGGTGACAATGATGAGCCCTGGAAATGTGTCTCATCAGGAGAGAAGGAGCAGCTGGGCCCAAGCACCAGGCAAGCCTCGTTTCTCTCACAAGGCAGAGCGCTCGGGCATGAAATATTGCAGCTTTCCCCTGGATGAGTGATCCCAGCCCTGACCCAGTGCGGGGAAGCAAACGCGGCTCCTGTGTGAATGATCTCAGCAGTGGGGAGAGGAGGGCAGCACTGCCCCTGCTGCTGCCTGCCCTCAGGGCTGCTCCTCCCTTGTCCTGGGTGCTGCCCCTCGGAGCCCAGGTGACAGCTCGTGGTGGGTGTGGCATCGACATTGCCATCAGCTCACCTGTGGAGCCCGGGGATGATTCACCTCAGTTCCAAGCCCCTTTTGTCACAACCAGCCCAGCCCCCAGCTTTTAGAACTCTTTCTCCAAAGCTTTTCCAAGCGTTCTTCAGTACAGAACCTAACTCTCTCCCTGTGTGATGTGTTCATCCCTGAGGGTCCCTCTCTGAGAGTGCTGGGGGGCAGAGCGGGGGAGCACCTCAGGAACACAAAAAATCAGTGCTTTTCTTTTTGGTTACAGCCTTTCAAACCCGAAACACTCCAAGCCAGATTTAGAACTAAGCCATTTGTTTATCTGTAACAGATGAGGATCATTATAAACTGTTTATTTCTTATCTATTCTTGTTTTATCGAAACACAAAGCTCCCGAAACATCTCTGCCCGTGGTATCCCAAGGGAAACTTGAGCATCATGAGGGTGCTCCCCTTCCCTGGGAGGGTGGGCAGGCCCAGGCTGCCCAGGGAAGCTGTGGCTGCCCCTGGAAGTGTCCCAGGCCAGGCTGGGTGGGGTTTGGAGCACCCTGGGCCTGCCATGGCAGGGCTGGGATGAGTTTTAAATCCTTAAGGTCCCTTCCAAGCCAAACCATGCCATGATTGCATTAATTCATCAAAGATGGCTCAGGAGAGCGACAGCTGAGGAGACAATTCTGCTTTACACCTCCTGCCTGGTGTTCCCAGGGTCGGGGCAGGAAGCTGGGGTGGGATTTCAACCCACCTGCAGGAAATGCAGATTTCAGCTGGACGGGGCAGTGCCGAGCTTCTGCAGAGCACAAGCAGAGGGAGTCAAGGGTGCTGGATGAAATGACAGGAAATATAAATGTTTGACACGAGCAGGAGTGAAAACCAGAGAATATCCCCCAAATCATTGCTGGTGCAGGAACTGTTTGCCACCAGTGCCTGAGGGTGAGCACTGGGGGCAGGAGATCCCTGGGCAGGGGCTGTTTCCTGCTCTCTTGGGGTATCTGACCCTTCCCCAGCTGATAAATAACCCCTGGAGTGGCCAGAACCAGCCAGCCCCACTGCCTTCAAGGGGAAAGGAGCTCCTCCAAGGCCGGGATGGCAAAGCCAGGAATTCTCCAGAGCAGGGCTGTGAAAAGGAGAGGCCGCTGCCTCTCGGGACAGATGGAGAGGAAAGGGAGACAGCAGGAAAAGCCCACAGTTCCAGCCAAGCCATATGTCCAGCTCCCCAGCCTCCCTCCCTGTGCTAGCCAGGCAATCACAGCACGTTCTGTGGAGCTGAGAAACCCCTCCCAGGGCTGGCATTTCAGCCTGTGCCCTCTGAAGGGCGGGTGACACGCCAGGACACGCGTGACAGACAGCATCGCCCCAGCCCTGCAGGGAGCACTCACACCCACCTGCCTCCCTCTACCTTCTTCTCACCTCTTTTATTTTATTTTTTTTAATAACTAAAAATATTCCCTTTTGCCTTCTGTGAGTGCCTCCAAAGGCAGGCTGAGTCCAGGCTTTCCAAATTTCCACGGGAATCTCTGGGGAGCAGCGAGAGCCTCTGAAGAAGCAATATTTGGATGGGAAGCTTATGTCCTCCGAGCTGGCGAGTCCCAGCACTGACACACTTTCCCTCCTAGCTGCACAGCTCTCTGGAGAAAGGCTGGGAAGTCCCTCCTGCCTTCTCCTGCTGCTCCCCCCGCTGTTATTTAACAACTGGCTGTGATTTACACGGTTCATTAATGCAGTGGTAACGCTGCCACAGCCATTCCCAAACAAGCCAGGAGGTTCAAATTTGACCTGGGCCCTCTGCTCGCTGCAGATGCCCCAGAGGATTTGAAAAACAGTGATTTGAAGTGATTGCATCGGATAAGGACATTACTCAGTGCAAATACAACTGGATGCAAGCATTTAATTTTTAAAAAACACGGCTATTGCAGTGCCTCTGAGGCAGTGAAAACAACAGTTTAGCTCCCTCCGTGGCCTTAGCTCTCTCTTCTCCCTGAGGACAGGGAAGGGAACCAGGCCCAGTGTCAGACTGGAGAGGTTTTGGCAGGTGGCTTGGCTGGGATTGCTCTGAAACGACCTCCAGGGCTCCTCAGGTGCCACGCTGGGGACTGGCACCCCGGGCAGGGTGGCAGCAGAGGTTTGGGGTGGCCCTGGGCTGCTGCCCCTCCCCAGGCAGAGCAGGGAAGCTGTGACGCTGCCATGAAGATTTCCAGCAGCAAGAAATCAATCCCAGGGATAAACCACACAGGGAACTGTTATTTGTCCCCCTCGGGTTGGGTTTTTCTTGCTCCATTTGGGCCATTGGGGAGCCAGGGGAAAAGGAAAAGGAGAGGGTTTCAAGAGAAGATTGCACAGCAAACAGCAGCAGCTGCCAGCCAAACACCCACAGAGGCCGGGCTGCTGGGGGACATCACCTTCCCCTCCCTGCCCAGCCCCAGCCCTGCCCCAGGAGCCCTGGCACCATCCAAACTGGAGAGGGATTTTGAGGTTATTTCCTAAAACTAAACAACCCTTGGGAGCTGGGTTGAAAGACCCAGGTGAAAGTCTCCACTCTGAGCACCTAAAGGTGCAGCCTGGCTGTGCACAGCGAGGGATTTTCAGTCCCTTGGGATGGCAAAAGGCTTCTCTGAGCTTCCAGGAGGAAAGGAGATGGGAAGAGTGGAGCCAGCTGTCCCTGGCAGCCCCGGGGGCTGTCAGCAGCCCTGGGAGGATGTGAAAGGCAGCTCCTGGTGGGTCTCCACGGGACTGAGCTCGGGATTATCCCCAGAGCTCTTGGCTGGCTCTGAAAGGCGGCCCTGAACCCATTGCAGAGGGCTGCAGACACTGGAACGCTTCTCCAGACACCCCAGTGGACCTATTAATTGCAATATTGGATCTTCCTCCTTTTCCAGCAGGTTCCCAGCAGCGGGCACAGGGCCAGCTTGGCTGTGGGGTTGTTTATTTTCCAGCTAATGGAGCAGCAGGAGCAGCTCCAGAGAAGGAAACTGGGAATGTCAGGCAAGCGCTGTCCAGTTCCCACAGATAATTTGTGACAGGCACCTGGTAGACAGTCATTAGCACCGTAATTAATGCAGCTCTGTGCACAGGAGCAGCAGATCGCGGCAAACCTCATCAGCAGGAAAGCCCTAAAAGCACGTTTGCCCCATGGATCCCCCCTGGCAGCTGGCTGGATGGGAAAACCGCCCTTGGAAAGAGGGCAAAGCAAAACACACAAAAATTCCGCTGCCCAGAGAGGGCTGGAGGTGGCATCGCCCTCTGTGTCCCTGAGGTCAGGGTGTGACAGCCCAAATGGAGCCACCAGCGTCTGTCACCAGCCCCACCGAGCCTGGCTCATCCCTGGCTGGGGACACAGAGCCAGGCTCTGGCACACGGCTCCAGAGAAAGCAGGAGCTGCCAAAATCCCACCCCTCACACCTGCACCCCAGCCCTGCCGAGAGACCTGGGAGGACAAACTACCAAAATCTGGAGAGGGGAAAAAAAGAGGGGCAGGAGTAGGCCAAGAGTGAACTAAAATCAATTCAAAAATCCACAGATTTTGCCTTTTCCCGTAGTTTGGATGGGATTTCAGCAGGTGCCACCTTTGCGGGGTCTGCAGGGCGGCCCTCACCTTGCACAGACTCCTCCCTTTCATCTCCTCGCCTCCCTCTTATTTTTAAATATGCAAATACATCAGAGGAGCCTTTCAAACTCCTGACTGCAAATAGATCTGAAGGGCTTTTGAGCTTCTGAGAGGCTCCTGCCTTCCCCTAACCAAAGAGGCAGCCACAAATTCATGGGTGTCGTGCATTCACCGCGGATCGGGGTCAGTCCAGCCCCGGCTCCCGGCAGCTCCTTTGTCCTCCCAGCCCCAGCATCACCTGCACAGTTTGTGGGGAATTTTCTGGGGTGCAGAGCAGCGTGATCCCCCTTTTTATCCCTGTCCAGGATGGGATCAGCCCCGGTTCAGAGCGAGGTTTTGAGGAGGAAAGCGTTGGGATGATGAGCAGAGGGAACACGAGGCTTTAACTTGACTACACCGAGCGTGAGTCATAATTCTCCCAAAAAAATGGAACAAATAACAACTCCACGCCAGCTGGGAAGCACAGGGGCTCTGAAAATCTCTGATTGGCTCTGATTGAAGCATTCAACAGCACCGGGGCTGCTGGAAAATCCTGAATGAAGGAGCTGAGCCCCGGATTTGGCTGAGCACACCGAGCTGAGCCTGAGGGGCACCCAGCACCTTGTGGGACAAATCCACAGTGGCAGAACAGCCTGGAGGAAACCCCAAAAAACAAATGGTTCTTGTTATTATTGGTATTTCATTTTTCTCTGCGTTCTCCACCTTGGCCAGCTTCTGCTCATTGATCCCATTGCTGGTTTTTCACTCTGCTCTAGATGCTGGAAAATCCAGGCTCACGGGGAATTTGTGCCTTGGGAGTCCCAGCCCTGTGCTCAGCCCTGCCCACCCCTCCTCTCCCTGCCTGAAATCCCTATTTATGGCACTCTGTTTACCACTAGAAACCTTCAAAGTGCTAAATGCTTCCAAGGTTTCGGCTCAGATTTGATCCCCAGGCGACCTGTGGTGTAGAGTTAAATCAGGCTGGGTTATGTGTGCTGCACCCTAAATCTAAAGGTCAAGGGTTCGGGGGCCATAAATATTCAAACCTCACAGGCTGGGTCTTTTCAACCTCCTTTTAAATATTCATGACGGTGCTTCCATGGCTGCGGGAGAACGTTATAATAGTATTAAGAGGGAAAAAGAAAAAACAGCCCTTCTCCATCTAAAAGCCCAGCATGAGCCATTTTCATATATTATGCATCGCTGAGTGCTGCTTTTGGCCCTGGATCCCGGCAGAGTTCACGAATCTGGGGCTGGGCAGGGCTCGGGGTGCTGGCACCAGCCTGGCACCAGCCTGGGCTGGGCACAGCCGAGCTCCCGCAGGGTTCCCTCCTGTCCTGCCGCGGGAATCTTCCCTAAACTCTGCCCCAGGCCCTGGAGAGGGCTGGAGAGAAGAAGCCGCCGTGGTTGGTCCCTTAAAGAGGACCAAGCTCGGGTTTGTGGCAGCCCCGGGGCGGCTGCTGCCGCTTCTCGGGGATTTTTGGCTGGGAAGCATCGGGGGAGCATCAGCGGCAGGAATTCTGCTCCCGGCGTTTGTTCCAGCCCAGCTGGGCCCCGCTGGCTCCTGGCACGGCTCTCCCTGGAAACGGGCCGGGGTTAAAGAGCAAATCCCGGGTTCGGGGGTGCCGGGGGCAGCGCCGGCAGCGGGATGAACCGGGAAGCGGAGCAGGAGGTCGGCAAAGCTGAAATCCCCCGTGGGCTTTAATCAGCTCCTAATTAAAACTGAGATGGGCTTTTGTCCTTGGCTAGAGCAGAATTCAGGCCGACTGATTTTTGGTGCTCCCTACCCTTAGCTCTTCCATTTCCAGGAGTGGTTTAGGGGAAAGTGCTGGGTCAGCTCCATTTCCCTGAACTGATACTGTAAATTAATCTCCCACATGAAGTCATTTGGGGAGGGAAGAAATCTGGATTTTCCTCCATTCCATTGAAACAGACCCTGGAGCTCTGAAAAAAAATAATATATATATATATAAATAAAATAATAGGAGAATGATGGCCAAGCAAATGGACACCCATGGGCATCCATCCAGAGTGGGATGTCACAGGCTTCATTTCCTTAGGAAATCAGGTTGCAAATTAAGGCTAATCAGAGTTAAAAAACACTGCATTCCCCCAGCCCAAGCGATGCTTGATGTACTCAGTGTAATACATCCTCAACAGCAAAGCAGCATCTGCTCCATAGAATGAAATGTGTGTGTCACCATATGCAGGCAGCATAATGTGGGCTCAAATTAAATACAAACATTTCGGGGTATATGGCCCAATCTGCAATCTGGGCCCTGGGAATGGCTGAGATTTACTCCAAAGTTCTCAGCAGGTGGCTGAAAAGCTGAACCCAAACCAGGGCAGACTTGGGGTTTCATCAGCAGAAGCTGCTCTCTGCACTTCCCTCCCTTTGAGCCGAAAGTTTTTCAGGAAATTCAGGAATTATTGGTCATATTTTAAATTTTTTAAATTTTTTTTTTCTTTTAAATCTGTGGCCTTTTACACCTTTCCACTACTTGGAAAAATCTCCGAGGTGGCAGAACCTTGAGCGGCAGCAAATCCTGCTCTGCACCCAAGGGCTGCCCTCCAGAAACACCACGGGGAGCACTCAGCCTCTCGCCGGAGCACCACGAACAGCGCTAAACTCTGCTCGACCTCACCTTCCCACCTCCCTTTTCCCGCTGAAACCTCTCCCGAACAAGGGAGATGCTCTTTAGAGGAGATCCGGCAGCTGAGCCGGCTGATCGTGGTCACACCCGGGGTGACTCGGGCTCTCGGAGGCTCTGCTGCGGCTTCTCATCCTCCTTGACCCCATTTGTTGATACAAAAACGTGTGGGTTCCCTCCAGGTGCCCCAAACCCCGGGAATTGGCTGGCGGCGCTGCTCGGGCAGCAGTTTGTTGTGGTGATGGTGATCCTTGTGTTCGTTGGGGCTGCTGGGAACCTGCAAACTGTTTAAAAGCCGCTAATGTGGAATTCTTTTGCTTTCCAAGGTGCAAAAAACCGACTTGAAAGTGCCAGGCAGGGAGGGGATGTTTGCAGAGGAGCTGCCTCAGACAGCTCAGGTCTGCCTGGTGTGGGGCTTTATCTCCTTTGCTCAGCTCCTTGAATTATTTGGATAGTGAAAAGCCCAGGAAAAGCAGCGTTCTGCTCTTCAGAAGCAGCAAAAACAAAATTTCCAGCTGTGAGGCTCGGAGTGCAGCATTTGATGAGGGGGGAAAGCACAAGTGCAGCAGAAAGCAAAGCAAACACAGCGGTGATGGAAGTGGCTGTGGAAGCACCTGGAAATCCGGGATACCCCCGGGAGGGGCTGGGAGGAGGGGACTGGGCCTGTTTGCACCGGGACAAGGAGAATTCGAGGAAAGGAGTGTGACAAATCTGTCCCTGCCCGGGACAAGGAGCTGCGGGGGGCTGAGAGTTCCTGTGGCAAAGGGAAAGGATTCGGCAGCTCCAAAAATCCCTGGCTGCAGTGACAGGGCTGGGTGTCACTAATCTGGGTGTCACTAATCTGGGTGTCACCAGGACTGGGTGTCACCAATCTGGGTGTCCCCAGTCTGGGTGTCCCCAGTCTGGGTGTCACCAGGGCTGGGTGTCCCCAGTCTGGGTGTCCCCAATCTGGGTGTCACCATGGTGGGTGTCCCCAATCTGGGTGTCCCCAGTCTGGGTGTCCCCAGTCTGGGTGTCACCAGGGCTGGGTGTCCCCAGTCTGGGTGTCCCCAGGCTGTCTCCCCGCCGTGCTGTCCCCAGGCTCTGTTCCAGTGCAGCACACAGGGACAGCAAACACAGGCCAGCCCGGCTGGGTTTGGTTTTTCCCCCTCCGGTTCTGCTGTTCCCCTGCTCTGTCCCTGTGTTCTCCTGCTCTGTGTCCCTGTGTTCTCCTGCTCTGTCTCCTGCCCCTCCCCGTTCCCGTGTTGTTCCTTTCACCGTTCCCTGTGCACACCCCTGATCCTGCCCCGCTCCCCTGGCTCTCCCTGAAGCTTTGGGGGTGAGTTGGAGTCTGGCAGTGTCTGCTCCTCAGCCCACTCCCGAGCAGGGGGGGAAGAGCTGCCAAGAACGAGAGATGTTGGCTTTAAAATAAAAATCCTTCCGTGTCTCCAGATCCGTGTCTGAACTCTCCAGATCCGTGTCTGAACCTTGTTTTTGTCCCCATGCCCTTTGGGGGCAGTTGAATTCCCTGTGCTGAGGGGCCGGGTGAAAATTCATGGGAGTGGCTTTGTCTGACTCTAAGAGATCAGGTCTTAAGAGAAGATGATAAATCCACGGAGTTCGCCTGAAATCAGCTGAAATTGCTGATTTTCAGGGTATGGGTGGATCCCGAGGCAGCTTTGCCTCAGGCCCTTCTTTGCTAACAACCCTCTCAGGGACCTGGGGGTGTTGTCACCTTCCTGCCTGGCTGATCCTGACTCTCCCGTGCTCTCCGCAGGGCCAGAGGCTCCCCTGGGGTGGTGAAGGTGAGCAGGGACACCCCCGGGAGGGGCTGGGCACCGGAGGCTCTGGCAGGAGGGTTCTGGGGGTGCAAACAGCCCCCAGGAGCAGAGAGCTCCACACAGGGAGCTCTGCCGGCAGCCGTGTCCATCCCTGAGCCTGCCTGCATGGTGGGGGGATCACACAGCTCTGAATTCCTCTGGGGTACACTTCCCAGTCCCCCAGGATCTGCTTGGATGCCAAACCGTCCCCGTGTGTGGGACGAGAGCTCCCAGGAGCAGCCGATCCTCCTGTCACACAGCCCGCAGCCCCACGACAGCCGTCCTGCTGCCTGACATCCCTGGCACATTCCTGACAAAGGAATCGATGCCTTGGGGCTGTCTGGAACAGCAGCTCAGCCCTGGGCAGCCCTCGAAGGAATTCCATCAAAATATCAGGCGAGCCGGGGGCCCCAGGAGAGGCAGAACCCATCTGGAGTCACCGAGTGTGCAGGAGGGAGCAGCGGGGGAAGGCTCTGCAGGTGCCTCTGGCTCCCAGCACAGAGGAAGGGGCTGCCTGCTGTCCCCTGCCCTCCTCTGCTGTCCCCTGCCCTCCTCTGCTGTCCCCTGCCCTCCTCTGCTGTCCCCTGCCCTCCCCTGCTGTCCCCTGCCCTCCTCTGCTGTCCCCTGCCCTCCCCTGCTGTCCCCTGCCCTCCCCTGCTGTCCCCTGCCATCCTCTGCTGTCCCCTGCCCTCCCTGCTGTCCCCTGCCCTCCCTGCTGTCCCCTGCCCTCCCTGCTGTCCCCTGCCCTCCCTGCTGTCCCCTGCCATTCCCTGCTGTCTCCTGCCCTCCCCTGCCATCCATCTCTGGCAGCAGCTCCAGAGGACAGCAGGATCTGCAGAGCCAAGCCCTGGCCTCCATCTCATCCTCTTCATCAAGAAGAGGCAGCAGATGCTGCTTTCCCTGCTCTCCTCCATCACACAGCCGGAGTTCCAGGGAGCAGAACCTCTCCTCTCCTCTCCTCTCCTCTCCTCTCCTCTCCTCTCCTC
>VZUI01059728.1:0-25477 GCA_013401135.1 Cettia cetti | reverse complement strand
AGCCGATGATGGCAGACTTTCTCAGGACCGCGGCCAGTGGAGAAAACCAACAATCCTTCCCGCAGCAGCAGCAGCAGGCAGGCCGGAGCCAGGAGCCAGGAGCAACTGCCCACCACCCCTTCCTTTCCTGCCTTGAACAAGCACCCATAAGCACCCAGCAATTAGTTCCCTTGGCAACCCAATGGGGAAAAATTCCACAAACAAAAAAAAAACCCCGAAAAAACAAATTCAACCCCCAACAGGCATGATCTTCTTCAACTGCTAGTGATAATGAGAATGATGTAAGGAAATTACTTTTATGGTGGTGTCTTCTAAATCGTTACTTGTCATGTCATTTCTCCTTTTAAAGCTGCTGTAGATTCAAAACCACTCTTTTTCCTCCTATTTTAATAATGATGTCATTGTCAGGCACTGAAACATAGGCCAGAAAAACACATTTGAGAAGTATTTGAAATTCTTTCTGAATGGCTGAACATTTGTATCTCTTGCCTGGTTAGCACAGCTGAAAGTTTGTAGCTTGAAAGAGCTTATGTTGTTGATTGAAAGGCCTTTATTCATATGGTGCAGAAAGATAGAGTTTAACATAATTTTTCAAAAGATTTGTGCTGGAATGTGGTTGATAAAGTTCCCAGGAAAATACAGGATTTCAGAAAAATGACTGCAATCTTCATTACTGTTTTTTGGCTTCCCTTTCAGAAATGTTCCTATTGCCAGGAACCGGGAGCCACCTTAGGCTGCTACAACAAAGGCTGCTCCTTCCGATACCATTACCCATGTGCCATCGATACAGGTAGGAACAAATGACATCTTAACTATGTTCCATAATTACTCAAAATCATACAACACTAAATAATTCTGAGGTACTCTACAAATTACTCCCTCTTGGTTTTTCTCATGCTGTGAAGGTAAAGTAATAAAAATGGTGAGAAATGGCATGATATAAGCAGCATGCAGTAACACGTTGGAGCTTGTAATGAAAATGGATTCAGCTTGAATCTGCCTGAAAGAGCAGCAAAAGCCTAGTTTGGGGGAGTGTAGCTACAGTGGCTGAAATTTGGCTGCAGTGTGAGAACTGCTCGCTCTTTTCTTGCCAAAAATAGAAACCTTTTGTTAAAAGTAAGCAGCACAGCGTTTCTTCTTTCAGGGTTACACTCCTATGGGTGATCCTAGTAATGATTTCAAGTGTTTGTGTTTATAGAATCATCAGTACCATTTGCAGCACAACCTTCCTTCTCCCTTCTAAGAAGCAGCTCGGCCAGTCTCTTGAGTAGGTCCTATTTTCATCGTTAGACAAGCTAGTTGTTTAGATGATACTATTTCCAGTTATGAGCCTCGGCTTGAGAGATTGGTGGGTTTTGTGCAATGAAGACAGTTTTTCATGGAGATAAATTTTGTTCTTAGGTAAAAAAAATCTAGCCTCAGAGTAAATAATACCCTACTTTTCCAGTCCCTTGTAACTCACTTCTCCTGTCATACAAAACTTGACCTGATTACAAGCAGGAAAGAATTCAGGATTACAACTCTAGACTGGAAAATAATTGCAAGCTTCCCGTTTGTTATTCCAATTTCACAGCAACCCACTTGTTCACCACCCATTCAATGCTGTTTTCCAAATGTTAGAGTATTTGAAGTAGGAATGCTCATTTCTGAATGACTGTATTGCACCTCTCACTGTGAAATCCCACCCAATTGGAGATCTGCATTTTATTCTAATAGAAATGTTATTAAATTAATATTGCAGTGGAATATTCTAGTACTGCAGTACTAGAATTCAGAGAATCTCTGACTTCACATGAGAGAAACATTACTCAGGTTGCAAAAATCACATACTCAAAAAATACTAGAAATAAGGGTGTCCATGTAAGTGTAATTTGGGTCTTTTATGAATCTATTTTATTGTAATCACCTAATTAAAGTCTGATATCTCTTTTCATAAGGCCCGACCTCAGTGTGTAGGATGGAAGGGTACTCATTCATGAACATATGTTGTCTTTGCTGGATCTGTGTCATTCTTACTGAAGATTATTCCTTCTTGGTTCTGAAAGTAGAACTAGGAAATTTCCTGTAATGTTCATTTCTGTCATGCCTGAGAGTTTAATGAACATTAATAAACTTTGGTTTTTACAGCGTTTGAGACACATGATTGCCAACCAGATTCACATTCATGTTGTGTTTAGCATGTATTTGTTTCTGGTTTGTGACTTGCCCTTTTCCATACCATGAAAAAACAAAAATAAGTTATAGTGAATGTTCTCAATAATTTGAGGACTTAATTTAAATTCCTGTTTTACTAGATACAGTATGTAGCATTTTCTGGGTTCAAAATTCAGATACTGCCCTTTTTCTCCAGATATATTATTTTTACTCTACTCATTAACTCTACTCCACTTCAGCAAATGTAGGATCCTCCAAAATGAGAAATATACTGAACAATCATGACTGATTCCCAAGAGCAGTTCTGTGTCATGCATGGGAGAGGCAGTGTCACGTACAAAAACCAATATATAGTCGTACTATTTACGCCATTTTAAATGCAACGTCTGCTATATAATAAGTAGACCTGGGTTAGATTAATATTGGCTTTTTTTTTCACTTTTGTCTTGACTTTGCAACCTGTGAGATTTTTTAGAGTAGCTTTTTGTGTTCAAGTTCCAAGGCTATGCTTACTTCATTTTCTTTTGATTTTGTTATGAGACATCATGTTGTCATGTGGCCATCTGTTGGAGTGCACAATTCCAAGCTAATTTCCCTCCTTTGAGCAATACAGCAGTAATAAATTGCAAGAGCTGCATGGAGAAGGGATACTTGGACTGTGAATTTCACAAACATATTTAAAAAATAGCAGAGGAGTTGGTAAAACTGGTGAGTCTCTGGTTACACTCCAGGAAGAGTATGGTTTAGTGAGAACAAAAGACTTCATTGGTGCTTTTTTTTTCTAATACCTTTTCCTATCTGTTTCTTCCTCTTCATCTGTATGTCTGATATGTTCTCCTCTCTGGCTTCTCATACCAGCCACCGGCCTTTTATCTAGTTGGTCTCAGGCTCCTCTGTACAAATTTCTTACTCCAGTCTCTTTGTAAGACCCAATTCCTCCTAATTCTTTCTGACTTTTACTCTGTCCAGTTTTCTAGCACTCACTCTGGCTTCCTCATCTCTGCTCTTACTTCACCTTCTCCTCTCCTTTCTTGTTTCTAGTTTTTTCCTCTCTGGGCTTTGTTACTACCACTTCGTCCTCCTAACTCAGCTCCTTGTCACACTTCACCCCGCTAGTCTCAGTTTGTTTTTGTATATTGTCCTTTATATTCTCTGTTTCACCTTTCTGTGCTTTGTTCCAATCAATTCTTTGTCCCCTGCTGGACTCATCCTTAATTCCCTGCTCCTGCCTTCTAGTAGCACTGGTCTCCCTCCTACTAGCCTCCATTCTAGTATCTTGATTGCCTTTCTCAGTACTATTTTCACTTCTGCTTGCTGAACTAGTGCTTTCCATTTTGCAGTTTTGAAATGGTCACTTTCTTCTTTTGGGTTGCTTGAGTCTTAGAAATGTCCCCTGACAGCTTCACTGCTTTTGGGTCCGGTGCCTGAATCTGAGGGCAGAGTTTCATTTACAGGAAAGGCCTGATCACCCCCAAACAGAAGTATATTTGGTGGAATTTTTAAAAGGACCTAGCTGCTAAAATCTAACAAGCCTCTTCTGAGGGTGTGCGCATGAAAATCCCCACATTGCCTTTCAAGGAGTTCTATTTGCTGGTTTTGTGGTAGCTGGCAAGGGCATGCCTTAGACAAAATCCAGGTCCTACTGAAAATCAGGATATTGTAGAGCTTTTCAGAGAAAAAATCCTGGGATGTTTAACATGGGCAGAATAACTTTTTTCCAAGAAAGAGTTTTCAGGAAATTGTTGGGCTGCTTCAGGTGAAGTTTTCAATCAAAACAAATACAAGTGCCCCAGCTTGAAGAAGTAGATTCTTAGTATTCAACATTTCAGCCTGATGGTGTGACAGTAAAATACCTTGTTTGCAGTTGGAATTATCTGTGGGTCTTAATCTACAGATACTCTTCCAATAAATCTGTGTAAAAGAAATAAGCAAACTATATGGCATAAGACCTGATTTTCATTTATGCCAAAGCAGAAAATATAGGCTTTTTTGAGAAACAAATCAACATTATTTTCTCTTTGGTCAGCCTGCTGTCTGCATGTAAACCCTTTTTACTGGTTTTGCAATTCTACTGTCTTTCTGTAGTGAAGCTGTACAGGTGCTTCTCAGATTCCTTAAGCTCAGTGGCAGTTCCATTTTGAAGTCAACCATCCTGCTTTGAAGGATGGTGCCACCTTGCTGTATTTAGGATCTGTCACAGATTGTTCTGAATTCTCAGAAGTTTGTGTTAACATTTACAAGGGCGTTCAGGGTTGTGGAATATGTATGACTGGTCTTGTATCTAAAAGAAATAAAGCTAAATAGAAAACACTTGCTCTAGAGCATTTTTTAGGGTATGCTGAGTCATACACTTTGTTTGTCTGAATTCCTGGAAGTGACCGTGCCTTAGTTGAGGTGAAATGCCCATGCTGTATTCTGAAGCAGTTGCAGTGTGATCTGAAGCGTTTCTGCCTTTGCATCCATGTGGATTAGAAGTTGATACCTGTCAGTTATTGTGTCTCATGAAAGGCAGTACATTTTTGGGAGAGGGCTGGAGGCTGAAATATGTCAAATAGCTTCAGTTCCTTGCAGCACTGAAGGCAGTCCTGGGTTGAGACCTGGGCTCTGCCTTCTATGCCAATGGTCAATGTCCAATCCCAGCCAGGTGAGGAACCAGGCTTTGCCCTGCTGTTGCTAATTGAGTGCTGTGCAAGGCACGTGGCTTTGTAAGTCACCAGTTTGTACATATGGATGCTTTTATATAGCCTAATTCAGGCTCTCTTTTAATCTCCTTTCATTGAAAAGAGTCTTTGGCAATATAGGCTGTAGGAAACCTGAACATTTCTTATCCATTTACATAAAAATCAAGATCACTAGTGCCACGTAAGTAATTTTTGTATGGAAGCGACTGTGATTAACGTTGTCTGTCAAAATTTATGAAGAGCCTCTGTTGTCTCAAGATAACTTAGTCCTAGATATGTCTCCATGGAAACAAGATCTTTGTTTTCTGTAATTTTATATCCTCTCCCTCCGCTTGTTCCTCCCCACCTGGAGTCAGATCCTGAGGGTTGCAACACGCTTGTCCCTACAACATATATTGCAGGCAGTTCCACTTAAAAAGATTTTTGGCTATAAATTAGGAAAAGATTAATGGCAAAATAAACTGAATTTTCAAAGAACAGAAATCATGTGTCTTCAAAAGTATCATTAAAAATACTTTACAACAGGTAGAAGGCAGAGGATGAGACAAAAGTATAAGGCTTACAGAAGAGTAATTGCTTTTATGGAAAGTGTTTTAGGTTTTCCGTGACTACTTTATGGAAAAAAATCTGTTGAAACAAGGACAAATCTCAGTTCTTACCCCTTTCTGCCACAATGAGCTGATCATAGATAGCTCTGTGTCTGCTGACTTCATGACAAATTTTAATCTGTTATATAAAATACTTAGAACGGCTAACCAAAATCTAGGCCAGCTTTGTAATGATGAACAATTTCTGTCTTACTTGTATTCAGCTGATTTTCTACAGTGTGCTGATGACATTTTTCATAGTAGTCCTTTAACAGAAGCCAAAAAAATTGCTATTAATTTGATCTATTAGTATTTGCAACAAAATGCTGACCTTAGTAAGAAATCGAGCTCCATACACAGATCAGGCATTAGGTACAAGGTTTCTGGCACTTCTTCCTGATCCTTGTACAATCTTCCTTTCTGATATACTAGGTAAAGAACCGCATTCATTACCCATGTTGGGTTTCCAACAAAGAAGAAAACTCCATTCTGATCTAACAAAGAAGAAAACTCCATTCTGTGTATGTTTTTGATGATTGCTCTGTGTATTTTTGATGATTGCTGTATTATGCAGTGATAATTCATGCTGTAGTCTAAATGTATGATTCCTGCCCTTATAATGAGAAGACATTTTATTTATTTCCTATGATTTGCTAATGCTGCGTTTGAAATTATCTGTAGCAGAATTAAGGCTTTTACTCCCCTTGCTGAAAACCCTCAAGTAATTTAGCCTCTTGCATGCTGTTTCCTTTTGAATCAGGCCAGAGGCAGTCATTTTGAAACATTAAGCATTCCCATAGCGGAGGGATGCTCTGCCAAAGCTTGGGTGTCTAGAAAGCGCTTCCCTCAAGCTTTAGTTCCAGTCTCCTGTTGTCTGCTAAACTCTTCCACCAGATTGAAACAGCAGGTAGCACTGGTTATGCTACATACTTAAAAGCGTTTTAAATTAGCACATCGTAGTTACCATTGCATTTCTCTACTTGTGAGCTCTTGGGGTGTGTTGGAGCAGGCAGGAGGTCATAAGCACCTTGCTGAATTCTCTGGGGCAGTGTTGATCAGTCATGCGGAGGTGGGGGTGGGTGCTTGGTCCTGCTGATGAGGTGGCAGCCTTGGGTCAGCCTCCGATGCAAGAGGCAATTGGAACAGAGCTGTATCAGGCATTTGGGCAGGTTGAGAGGTGACCCTGCAGTTCCGGGTGCCCAGGGGAGGCAGCTGACTGCTCTGACAGGAGTGCTGCTTTTTCCCTGTGGCTGAAGTTCTGGGAGCTGCTGACTTGCATTACTTATAGGCATCTTCTGAGAGGTGCGATGTGAGGAGAAGCAATCCATACTCAGGCAGTGCTGCTAAATAAGTGCTCTTCAAATGGCAGTATTACTTGATTTGTTCTTAAATAAGCAGTTCCACATAGGTGCCTCACTTTTTGTAATAGGTTTAAATAATTGACTAAACCATTTTTTAGATCATAGAAGCTTCACATGTATGATTCATGGAAGCAGATCTAAGAGCAGCATGGGTGATCAGACTACTAGACATAGTGTCACAGTGTAAACCTATCATCAGGATTTGGGATTGCAAATAAACTGTATACACCCATACCTAGAGACACACACCCCTTCTCCCCTTGATGCTGGCAAGGCCTTGGGGTAAAGGTGATAGGCAGCATTTCTACTATGAAATGCAGGGGTTATCTGTTCAGATTGGATGAATGTGTCCACCTTCCTTGTGTTAAAGTGAAGAAGGCTGGAATGGTTGAAGGGAGTTGGGATACAGGATTTGTAGACTTGTTGTTGTCATTCTTACTGCATAAGATCATTGGGAAAATGGGCCTGGTGATCCAAGCAGCATTTTTCACTTGGGGTGTTCAGTTATTTTGTTTGCTAAAACTTTGGGTGTGGAAGGAATCAACCTGCTAATAAGAAAGTATTCCTTTAAGAGATCTTTGAATGAAAAATGTATACTTGTGAGGCAAGATTTAACACATGTAATTTATTATTCAAGTTGGTTTTTATTTAAAAAAATAATAATTGCTGTCTTCTCCTCCTTTAGATTGTTTACTAAATGAAGAGAATTTCTCAGTGAGGTGCCCCAAGCACAAGGTAAGAATCCTCTCCTGGATTAGACCTGGGTTTTTGCTGTCCTCTTCTGGTTTATAAATTTGGATTAGTAATTTTATTACCTGGATGATGTCAGGCATGCTTTTAGTTCAGTTATTCTGTGATATATGTTTGTGGCATATTCTGGGGGTAAACATCAGCTCAAGAATACCAAGATAAAATTTTTGTTCCATCTGCTCAGTGTTTCTTTAGGTCCGTGATGACTCTTCAGAAAGCTCAGCTTCATTTCCTGAATTCTGTGATAGAATCAGTATGTTGCTTGCTGTTCCTGTTAGAATGTTGTCCTGAACTGTTAGGTTTTCTCCTTGGATTTACTGAGGATGCAAGGAAGAAGAAAAATTACTTTATGAATTTTTTTTCCTGGTTTTTGGAAACATCATGTTCTAGTTTACCAGTAACTGGAGTGAGTCCAACAACTCAGCCTTCAGTGGATCTGTGGGATGTACTGTGTATCTTTGATTCTTCAGAAGACCCCTGTGCTGCTTCTGCCCAGGGTCTGGGCATCCTTAATAATTGTCCCTGGAGTCTACAAACAAAGTGGTGCAAAGAGCTGTCTGTATGGAAAGAGGAGACAAGGTAGACAACACATACTCTCTTGTAGCCCTAAGTAATGGGATACAGTGCTGGGAATACCCCTCTCAGCCCTTGAGGATGCATCCCCGGGAGGTTGTGGATACCAGTCTTCGAGTTTTAAACGATCAAAAATTATCCAGAAAAACAGCTGTTCTTGTCACCAGTTGAATGCAACAGGAATTGTACAAGAGCTTGGATGGCTTGTGCTGAAAAGGAATTGATAATAAGGAAGAATTGTGTTGCTTTCTAGCAAGGATTAGCCTCCATCTAGTTCTTGTCTGCAGATCCTTGCCTAGAATTAGACTGACATCTGCTGGTCTTTTGTTTTCACAGATTATTCTTAATCTGTCTTTTGTAAACACAGAGGAATTAGCCTCATGTTCTTTTCTGTATGTTTACCACAAAATGATGTATTCATACACATGTATTTAGAATGCACTGGAAGATTCAGTACACATTCAAGCTCTTACCCAAAATTGGCCTACTTTTCATTATATAAAAGAAAATAAATTATTCTGCACAGTTGTGGAATAATGTTGCCAATGTACAGCAAGCTTAAATTAATGCATTAATGCTACAAGAACCTGCAGATCTTGCCAAACAAAAACAGGAAGGACGAGCTTCCCTTACTCCGTTACTGCTGAGGTGCCACCCTCTGCTCAGCTTTGGATACTTGACTAAAGATAATTGGACCATGTCCTGGCTGGGGTCAAACCATGACAGAAGGTTGTGTATTTGAAGGTTGTTTTATTTTTGCTGCCTGTTGTCTGAAGTATTCCAGGAAAATACTGTATTACGTAGATGACTTGGTTCACTGCTGCTGTATGTTAGCACTTTGCAGTGATGATGCTCAAACCATGAAAGGAAAAAACTGGTTTAAATTCAGGCAAAGAATCCAACTTTCCAGAGAAAATTCTGAGAAAGCACATGGATTTCTAAAGTAATCTTTAGAAATGGGAGTGGGACAACTACCAGTTAAGTTCACAATGGTACTTCATGAGGCAATAAAATTTTGAATTCTACTCAGAATTATCCCAGTGCAGATCACTTTCTTCAGTATGTCACAAACAGAAATTCAACACCAGCAGCCTTTCTTTGATACCAAATTTTCTTGACTTTTGCTTTTGACTTTTGTAAAGACACAAATAATTTTGTTTGAAGCCAGGTAGAGTTTTCTTTGCTTGCTTTCTCCACCCTCACCATGTGTTTCACTAATCATTACCGGTTTGTTCCAAATCCTTCTGCAGGGCAGAATATAAGCTCACTCAGCTCCTTCCATTGTAGTGGCTGGAACGGGGAATTCTGGACAGTGACAATGCAGGAACAGAAAGGCTGAAAACCATTGCTCTAGAATGATTGGAGAACAAATTGCATCAATTTTTTTGCATTATATGAGTATGAGCACTTGAGAGGAAGACAGACTTTCAATTAGTCTGTTGAAAGCAATGCTTTTAGGTAACACTAGCGTAGCACTATTAGCGAATTAGTAACTGTCTCATAGCTCACTCTGCCATTCTGTAGCTAATGGGTGGAAGAACTAACTTCATAAATCTCCAGCATGAAGTCCCCCAGTGCAGGGCCTCTTACCCTTTGGCAGTCTGTGCCTCACACCAGTAAATACACTTCATCACAGTAAGCGGTTCCTGGAGAGCAAAGGTGCTTCTTGCCTCATTAACTGTGTTTGAGACTTAAGGTATAAGCCAGCTAAGTCCAGAGGGACTAGTCCTGCCTTTCTGTCTGCTTCCCAGTGAGCTTTTCCATTTTCTTCTGTCAGGATTGATGCTTCAAACATCCCTGTCCTGAATGTGCTACTTATGCAAAATACCAGCTTTTATCACAGGGAAGACACTGTCTGAAAACTATTATCTTTTGAAGGGTTTCTCTCAAGATCCAACTGGCTCTGTCTGCATCACAGCAAGTGAGATTGCAACAGACCTGATGAGGATGCTAAGCCATGGAGAGGCTATAAAGGGGGTGGGATACCTCACCTTTTGGTGGCTCAGCCATCTTAGATTGTCTTAAGGGATCTGTTTGGGAAATTTTAAAGTGATGCTTCTCAGCTTGTTCTACCTTTTTGTGTTAAATTCTGTGTTTCTTAAAATTAACCAGGCTTTCTTATCCCACTCCTGCTTTTGTCTTGGGGAAAACTCTGTCTGACAAGTCTATTTCTGGCTCCAATACTGACTTCTCTTTCTCTCTTACTTTCTGTATGTTCCCTTTCCCTACCTCTGTCTTCTGTTTGTCCCTCATTTTCTTTTTCCTCTTCTGTTTGGCTTGCTGCTTTGTCAGCCCCTCCTTCCTTGCTCTCTTCCCTCCTTGCAGAACAAGATGCTGAAAGGCAGCCTCAGCACAGAGCAGTCGGAGCGGGGGTGAGGGGGCAAGTGTACTCCTGGGAATGGATATAAAAGCAAGCACAGGTGAGTGGGAGAGAGCTTCCAGTTCCACCTGGTGCCTTACCTCCAGTGCCTTCCCCATTTCTGTGAGAAATCAAGGTGCTTTTGTGTATATTCAGAACATTTGTAATTTTTTTTTCTCTGCTACCATCCTGTTCAGTGTTTTGTATTTCTGCAGCAGTTCCTTCTGTTAAACAGTGAAAGGCAAAGCTTGTTAGCAGTTACAACTGCCTGATTACTCTCTCAGCTAAACAAGTGGCAGAAATCTTCTTTTGTATCATGTCCATAAGGATCTGAAGGGTTTTTTCTGTGAGTCTCAGGGTAGTTAATAGTAAGCTTCTGTGTAAATAAAGTCATCAAATTATCTTAAGTTGTATATGTAAGGAATAAATAATATTGATGAGTTCAGGATTATTGTAATCGAGGATTCCCATTTTCTGGAAACTTAAATAGATCCAGGCTAAATGTAAATAGATCCAGGCTAAATGTAAATTAGTCTTAGCAGGAATCCACTGTGTGTCTTTTAGCCCAGCTTTTTTCTCTATTTTGCCAACAGACATAGGGCATTGAAGGTAGAACTGTATCCAGAAGTGGTGACAATTACATAACTTAGTAATGTGCTCCAAGTTCCTCACTGCACTTCCTTCCTTCCTCCTCCTTTGTCTAGGCCCAGCATTCATAAGCAAGATGTGATCTCGGTGGGGAATTCAATTTGTCTGAAACAGCTTTTTGCCATGTTAGCATCAGAGTTGGGTCAGTTTCCTAATCTGGTTCATTGTGTGGCTGGGAAAGTACACTGCCACAAGGAGGGAGTAGCGCTGAGGTGGAAGTTAGCACCCAGGGAATGGGATGAGGTTGGGACTCCTTATTTCTTACTCAATTGCAGCTACATTGAAGTTCAAAGGCAACAGGGTGGATTAAAATGAAATAAATTGTTTCAAATTAATACTTATTGGCTCCCTTTCCATGAAACTGCAGCCCAAGAAGGTCTCTTGCCTTAATTTCACTACTCAGCTGCATTTCTTACTCAAGCTGTTTGCTTCTCTGTCATTTTCTTGCAATCTTGCAGGGGAAGTTGTTCATTCATGTAAGTTCTTGCAACTGCTGATGGTAATCCCCTTCCCTCAATGCTATTCCCTTCCTTCCCAGGCACCTCCCCTAACTTAAAATCTTTCCTGTTTTTCAAGTAAAGTAATTGTGAAGTACTTCTAATGGTGCTTTGTGTGAAGGATGAGAGATTAATTGGAAGATTGTGGGGTTTTGGTCCATTCCTTTAAGGTACTGGTGAACATTGCTGTGTCCCAGAGACCTTTACACAGCTTTGTTCTTTGCATTATTTTCCACTGGTAGCTCTTTTTTTATATATCATAGGAATGTCTTAAGACCTTGCAGGCTGTGGAATCTCTGCACTGTATTCACTGTATGCTCTAGATATCTCTCTAAGGCATCATTTCTTTCCAAATCCACTTTTGCCTCAAGTAGTTCTTACCAGAAGGTCCTATTTAGCCATCCCCTTTCAATGTTCAGAATGTCTTAAAAATCATGTTCTCCAATTCCAACCTGATCTTGCATTCCGAAATAAAAGCCATGCAAATCTAAAAGATCCAATTATAACTAAATAAAAAAAAAAATTGTATTCCTGTGGTAATTAAAGAACTTTAGGGGAACTCTGTAGCAGTCCAGGTAGTACTGGAATTGCCTTTCTTGCTGGCCTTAGTGTGAGATACAATGGATACTCAATTGTGAGATTATTGGGCTGTTTCAGTCCTGGTTCACTCCCAGGTCTAGCAAGTTAAGAAAAATCCTGCATGTTGGATAACATCCAGGCAAGTCAGTGTATTCTGTCTTTGTTGCTTTTCTCTTCCCTGAGCCAGTTGCCTCTAGAACATTGGATCAAGTCCAGATCTGGAGAGGGACTGTGAGACTGAGTCTGGTGCTCTGGATCTTGTCCAGGAACAAGGCAGGACTCTGTGTTGAGCCTGTTTCTTCCCTGAGCCAGTGCCTAATGCTCTGGACCAATTCCAGGCATGGGCACACTGCAGTTGTACGGAAGACAGACAGCAACATGGCCTTGACACTCCTTCGGTGAGGGCTCGCAGTTGTGCAGTAATGAAACCACAAAGGGCAGCTGCCTGAAATCTCTAGGAACCTCCCCTTTTCTCTTCAGCTGGTGCTCTGCAACATTGCTTGTCTGGTTTTTCTATGTACGTGCCTGACTCTCTACTCACTCTAAGCATGGTACCCCTGGACGGGGGATATTTGCAGCCAAGAGCTGGGCTTGCTGGATGTAATCTAATTGGTGTGCTGATGATCAGAGCAGCATTGACTTCTGCATCACACTTAGTTAAGGTTCTTAGAGTTTAATTGCCAGCTATGAATGAACATGGGGGTTACTTTGCTCACAGACACACCTCTAATTCCATTAACTGCTTTCCTTTTTCCCAAGCTCACTAGCTGGTAGGAAGGGATTTATCTAAGTTATATCAAAGTAAGTAACCTTACTAAGTAAATAAATGGCTGTTGGGCTCACTTGTGTTATGGGATAAGGGAAGAAAGGAATACATTATTTCAAGCTTTGCTTTCTCTCTGTGGAGATTAAGAATGAGAACCATAACTCAGAGAAATTAAATTTTAACTTTGTAGTTTCTCTTTCAAATTAAGCCTCCAACAACTTAGCAAACTCCTGCAGTTTGTTTTCTCACCTCATAGAATTTCTGGACAGGGAGAACATGTGCCAAGCACTTGAATGTTTCCACATTTGTCTTGAAAGACATCACAAGCTTAATCCTTCCTTGAACTGTCTCCATAATATGAAAATTAGATCAAAGAAGCAGCAGAAAGAAATATCACCTGCCTTTCAATTAGTTAAACTAGACACAGCTTTAACTTTAGTTGGTGAAATCTGGCCGTTTCCCAGGTTTGATTCCTGGACTCCTGTAATTTTGATACTAATTTTACTATCTGCTACATATTAACTGGAAACCACCATTGGATGGTAGCACTGTGACCCATATGAAAACATTTGGGTGCAGTCCCTCATGGCAACCCAGAAGCTGTCACCATGTTGGGACATGCTTGGCCCCTTTATTTCCCATTCTCTCAGTCCATGTGAGGAGTGGACATGAGGTGAGTGAGCTCCTGCCTGCCTGCCGAAGGTAGAGGTTCTGTAAGAGTGCCATGCCATTGGGCCACAGATAATCCTGTCATCCCAGACGTCCTTAGAACTGGGCTTGTTTAATTTTTTTTTTCTGGTTGTTAAACTAAGACTTTTTATCACATGGATTAGCTTTTATGAACTACTTGCCATAGTGTATATCTGTTTTCAGTCCACAAAACTAAAGAGTTCTTGGTGTTGCTGCTGTGGTAGGCTGCTGAGTGGGTTTTTCCAAAGCCTGAGGGGCCTGTTTGCAAATGGAGGGAAGGAACTATTCCAATATAATTTTGACTTTGTTTTTCAGGTTAGGCTGTTGAGATAAAAAGCGGTGGACATTCGTGACTGAATGGAATCTCTCCCACTGTGCAGCCATGCCCCCTCTCAACGTGCCTGCCAATGCCAGCACTTCCTTCATAAATTCTTACATCACGCTCAAGACTGATGACATCACAGAATATGACCAAGGAGTCTGAACCAGCTGTTTCCATGGACACAATCTCCATAGTGACAGTGGGGAGGGGAGGGGGAAAAAGGAACAGGTGGGGGGGAATTAAAGAGGGTGGGATAAATATATATATATATAAAGATCTATTTTTTAGTCTTGAAAGACGTTGTTTTAAATGAAAGGTGCGCTATATCCCTTTTGATGCTTCTGATTAAAATTTTAAAAACCCCATATAAATTAAAAAAGAAACCTATAATTAAAGTAAATATTAAATCCAAAATTAAAGCAAGGTATGTGGAACCTAGCATTTTGTGGGAAAGAGCAGCAAAACTGGGAGTACTTCAAACAGGACTTGTCTCTGTTCCTCTTGCTTTTCTTTCTCACAACATCTGATAAAATTCAATTTTGAAAGGCAAATAAAATACTCATAAATTGTTTGTAAGGTGTGGGAGGAAGGCTTGGATGGTTGCAGGTAATGGGGTCTGAGGGGTAGGGTGGTTTCCATTTTTGAGAAACGCTATTAACAATGTAATTTCGAACAACATCTGCAGACTCCTGGGTGGTGAGACTCATGAAGTAAGAGGTGGCTGCTGCTTGCTAGGTCCCATACACCTCCTTGGTGTGGGAACACCTGTACCATGCTGGGAAAGGGTGTATTCTGCCCTGTGTGGCAACAATGTAACCCCCAGATCATTCCAAGAAAGCTGCCTTCAGTTTGGAAGGCAGATGAGAGGATGACATGGTTTACCTCCAGATTACTGAAGGAAGGAAGTCTGAATGTTGATGGAGTCAGATATCTTCATACTGATCAGGGTAAATCTACTTGGCCCTTTTTTATTTTATGTTTTGTGCTTTTCCTGAGAAAGGAAGAGGGAATGTCAGTGTAACAGCCTACACTATATGGTTATTTGGGGTTGTTATTATTTTCCTTTTCTTTTCTTCTTTTTTTTTTTTTTTTTTTTTTGTAAATTATGTAATTTTAAAATGTTTGGGTTTTAGGAACAACAACAAAAAAGGGTTTTTTTTTCCTCGTTAAGGCCTTAAGAAAGGAGTTAGTGCATCTTTCAGGGGTCACTCTGCCATGGGAATAAAAATAGCTGTTTCACAAACAGTTTTATATAAAAAAAGTTTAAAAAACAACAAAAAAAAACCCTAATAAACTTCATTTTAACCTTGTCTCCTTTTGTTTTGTGCGAACTTGATTTGTTTAAAAGGACAGAGACAGTACTATCTGCTGCTTTTTGGTTTCTCTGCCTTCATCGGTTCTGCCTTCAGTGATACCTTCTGAGCTGGCCCAGCAAGTGGAAAACCACAAAGGCTTTGAAAAATTAAAGCTTAGGATTTGTTTGATGTTCAATGTTAACAAGCCAATGACTGGATGAATTTTCTGCTTGTGTGAGTTGGTGGTATTTCACCAGGTCACTGACTTCTTTCACTCATAAGATGGTAGCATATCCTAGCGATATCAAACAGTGTGGTGTTTACTGGGAAGTCACTAGAGATAGGGATCTAACCAGCATGACATGGAAAAAAATGGGGTTGATATTGTGGGGAGGGAAGAACTATTTTAAAAGTTATGTACTGGATCCTTGCTCAGCTACTCACTTTTTGAAGTATTCAGCACATGAAAATAAAACCTATGATAGCTCATATTAAGATATCTATTTTAACTCTATTTTTAAAAGATCAATTTAAAGATTTGGGAGATAATTTGGCAATTACTTGTTTCTAGAAGTTGCTACTCTCACTCACAAATATTTGGAAAGAAAGTAGCCTTCTGCTTACTCCTTTCCCAGTAGCAGCTACTGAAATTAGTATGTTCTTTACATTAAGAAATAGACCTGTTGTGATAAATGTCACTAATGTATCATGAATTGGTGCTGAAAATATTTAACTGCTGGTGTAGTCAGAAAAAAGTCATTTTTAGCATAGTTAATGTGATTGAGTAAATGACTTCTTTTCAACTGAATAAAAAGGGTTTTTTTCATAGTGTCTGTTCTATTCTACATATTAAAACAAAAGTTCCTGTTATTGCATTGATTTTATGTTGGTGAAGAGTCAACTCTGTATGTAGCAGTGTGACAGCAGAACACTGCTGGAACTGCTGAATTTGATACTTGCTTTGGCTCTTCAGGGTGGTGTCACAGCAGAGGCAGAAGTTTTTTGGGTAGCTGGGAGGGAGCCTTGGAGGTTTTCCATGTGGGAGCTTGTGGCAAGCATGAAGATTCAGTATTTCCTCGTGCACCGTAGTTGGAAAGTAGTGGAGTTGAATAGAGCAAATGAATGGTACCACAGTTGACTCCAGGGGAAGTATTTCTCAGTGGGAAGTGCTTAAAGTTTTTCGACTCAGCTGTGACTTAACCCCGCAGTACTGTGGTCAGAAGTGAGGGGTGCTCTCCAGTAGAGCAGGATTGTACTTGGTGGCCAAGTCTTTACAGAAACCAGAGCTGTCTTGATTCTAAAACTGTGATTCTAATTCCAAGGAGGAATTTAAACAATGTGTAATGGCTTCCTGGGAGAACTTGGAAATGATCCAGAAGAGTCATAAAATCCTGTTGGAAATAAAAATTTCTTTTGGCTGAGAAAATACAAAGTGCTGAGCGGATTTTGAAAACTGTTGTACAAAATGTTTACCTGCTCCATCCTGCAAAAGCAATTAACATCTTGACGTCATGGATGTGACAAACTGGAATGAAAAGGTTTGGAAGTTTTGGCTAATTCAGAATTTGTGGAGCAGAAATGATCTGCAGCAGAGAGCCTTAAAACCTTAAAAGAGATTGTGTATGGATGATAATGAGTGGCCTGGGACCTGCTTGGGAATTACCTGTTTGGATGAGGAATGAACTAATGAGAGCTTAGATAAGGCAGCTCATTTTCAAAGTGTTTCTCCATGCTAACTCCCATTGGGATCTCTTGAAAGAGACACCAGTGTGCTGGAATTTAATGTGATGGTTTAGCAGCATTTCCAAGTTAACCAGAGTGAGGCAGTGCTGCTGCACAATGTTGAAGAAAAAGTTGTTTTCCCATCAAGAATATGGAATGGATTCAACATGCAAAGGACGTTTGTTGGTACAACAAGGATAAAGGGAGTCCTGCAGGAGCTGGTGGAGGCCCTGGGATGCATACAGAGCAGATCTCAATACCAGGAGCTGCCCATCAATACATTTGTCATATGTATTTATTGCATGTGAAATACACGCTTGGATATCCAAGGCACAGACCACTGTGGATCGTGCAGCACGGGAAAAAGCCATCTCAGCTGCCACTGCAGAAGGCAGGGGCCATCCTCGCTCATCTGAACCACAGAGGTATGAGAGGGAATTTTACTTTGGGTTGTGACATTCTTGAACCTTTTAAATTGCTTAGAACCAGATGAACTGATGATGTTTAATAGTATTGAAATGAAAAATACTCAGGGCACAGTATCTGCTAAAGAATTGTGCACATCTAGTTCATGGAGTCCAGGTAATGGCAAGGTAAATACATTTTTGGTGGGACATGTATTTAAAAAACCAAAAGTTTTTTGAGATACGGGCAATTGAATGACAGCTGGTATTTTAACTATTTAGTGTGCAGTAATGTACATAAAAATAAATATTAGGAAAGATAATACCTTAAACTGGCACAGTTACAGGAGGAACATTTGAGGGCTGACTTGGATATAAACTTCATAAATTATCATGCCTATTAACTGAGTTATTACATAAGGAATTATCTTTGCTGTCCTGAGTGCAGTGGATGTCCTGGATGTGATAGAAATATTTGGTAGAGGGACATGGCATTGGTTTGTCTGATCTAGTCCATGACTTAGCAGAATGACTGAAAGAAGCAGTCCTCTATCTCAAAATGTAGAAAATTAAATGTAAATATCATACTTTTGGAACTGGAACAGGCTATCTAGGTGGTTGAGGATGAATAATTCACCATTACTCTGGAATATTTTTTTTTAATGTTAAAAGTTGCATGAAAAAGGGTACAGGTAATTGAGGTTTGGTTACAGATCTAGAAAAAACAAAGATGTGGTTTTATTGACTTTGCTATGAGATGCTGAAAGAGTAGTTGCAATCTTAGCTTTGTATTAGAAATCCCTGTTGTGAAACAAGACAGGATTCTTGTCTGGCTATGAAATATTTCTAACAAACAAGTTTAGGTTTGGGTTTAGATTTTTGTTTATTTTGGGTGTTTTTGAGATGGAACTCTGGCAGAATATGAGTCAGAGAATTTAGTCCAAAAAAAGGTAGAGGACAAAAGCAATTATTAGAAAATTGGGGGAGACTGATAACTCTCTGGTACTTTCTTCTGGCATTGCTACAGGCCAAAGAAAGCTTGGCTAATGCCGTGCTTGGCAGTGATGCACATCACTGAAAAATTGGCTCCATACAGATACTGTGCACCATGAGCTCCCCACCTGACCTGTGCTATTCAGCCAGAAATTATGTAAAGCTCGGAAGGAGAGAAGGAGGATTTTCCTTAGAGTGCAAAGATCAGAGAAATAGTTGCTGTCATTGTCCCTACATAGATTAATTGTTTGCTCTGTCTGTACTTCTGGTGGAGTCCAGAAGGTTTACTCTGTCATCCAACTGGAAAGTGAAGAGGATGCTGCTTACATAATCTTTCTGCAGGATTTAATTTAAGTGGATTCCACTTCCTGTTTAGTGTGTTCTCCTCTTTAGTGTGTTAAGCCTGAAATGGAAGGAAAGGATTGCTTGTTTGCTGGCTTCTTCCATAGGGCAATGCCAAGAGCTGAGATTGCTTCTCTTCCCTCTTCACCCTCCAGAGGTGTCTTAAAATTTATTGCTTAACTCTGCAGTTTCAAGGTTTTAACCTTTACCTGGCCAGCTTTAGAAAAGCTGATACTTCTTAGCAGCCCTAGAGAGACTTAACTCCCATCAAAATAATTTGAAAAAGAAAAAATTGTCTCCTAACTCATAGCAAACCCCCTATGAAAGAAATGTTCCGCTCTAGCTGGGGTTCAGGATTCAGACTGGCGTGTTCTCCTCAGCATGATAAAAGCTGCTTGCATGTGCTACTTAACGCGAGCATGGCCAGGTTACCTGCAAATACCACTTATATTGCATTAGAGGCTTTTGGATTGTAGCTACCCCAGCTGACAGCCAGACTTGAAGTTCACAGTAGGTTTGGAGATTGGTGATCCCTGGTTTTGAGATAAACAGCATGGCAATAGTTTTCTGAGTTCTATTGGAATTGCTTATTTTCAGTGCCACATCTTTTAGTGAGGAGCAGCAAAGAATGGCAGAGAAATTGTTGGGGAAAGAGCTGGGAGATGTTTACACTAAAAATAAAAATGGTGGTGTAAGGATAAATTTACATTGTATAGCAAGAGTCCTCTGAGCTGAAGCCAGTTCATCAAAGAAATGTCACCATTTCTCATGGTTTTATTTAAAAATGAAAGTCTGTACACTTCAACAGCATTTGTATTACAAAAACTTAATTGGATTTTTATCAAAGTTCTTGCCCACCTGAACTGGGTTCCCTCTCAGAAGAGAAATGGAATTATTAGATTCTTACAAACTGTAGATTATTTTGAGGACATTACTTTGAAGGTTGTTGGAATTACAACAACCTGGATTGTGGGGCATAGCAGTATCTACTTCTTGTGCACTTTTTAATCATCTTGGAGTTGAAGTAACTTGCATGTAAGACAGATATCACGGTTCACATTTGTAGTCAGAAGAAATACAGGAAAGTGGACAAATTACTGTGTCATGTTTTACTGTGAAATTCTGAATTGTCAAGTGGCAATGGATTTCAAAGAGGCAAGAAAGCACCGTGTTGTAAGCAGAACAAAAACCAATTTAATGTAACACTCCTGGGTGCTGTAATATTTTGCTGCTTTGGAAACCAATGTGAGAAGGTCACTTTATAAAGTGGATGCTGCAGTCTCTCTGTTTACCTGGTGTCCTGTTGTGGCTGAAACTTCTGAGGAGGAATCTCTACCTGTACAGGTGATAGACGGCAAAAAAACAAGTGCCCATTTGAGAATTAAGCCAAAGAGCTGCACTCTGCAAGAAAATAAGCCAAGCTTCTGTAATACTGCTGATGGAGACTTTTCCAGTAACCAAAAGCAGAGGTCATATAGAATGGCCCAATTTTGTAGAGTGTAAGCAGATTTCCAGGATTGTGTTTGATTCTGCTCCAAGTGGGAATCATTCTTGACTTTACATGACAGGAAGATGTGCCAGGAGAAGAAGCAGTTTCCAGAGCTGTGAGATGGAAGTGGGCATTTGCAGCCTTAAGGAGGACATCAAGGGTTGCAATCCTCATGGCTGACTCCAGCTGCATCCCTCATTTTTACTAAAACCAGCAGTGTCATGTTGCCACAGGAACACAAAAGACTTGGAAAATAATGCTGTTAAAGCAGAACTGTAAACATTCCTAATAACAAATGTGAAAGATGGACTTAGCAAACAATAAGTTTGTGGTCTGCTGCTTCAGAAGAGGGAAAAAAGGTGCATCTTTTTAACTGCACAGAGTTGTTGCTGTCTAGAAGATTAATGGATCACAAGATGTACAGATTATTATTAAGAACACTACTAATCGGCAAGAGTGACTGTAAGACTGCCAGTAACTGGGAAAAATTCCGCTCCAGAGCACAGCCCATTGGCCTCAACCACTGCCCACCACCCACGTTGGGTGGATTCACCCCTGAGCTGAGCATGGCAGTTGTATGATCCAAAGTTCCTCTTGAAATTAGGAGAGGTGAGAAAACCTTTTAGAAGTGGCCCAGCCATGTGAAAGAGTCATGGAGAAATAACAGCTCAGTAGAAGTTGGGGAAGGTTTTTTCCTGAGATTCCTTCTAGGGAATGCTGTGCCATGAGGGGAGCACTGAGATCACTGGAAAGGCACTTAAGGGCCTTACTGGTGGAGGTGGCTGTTGCTGATGACCTTTTCTATGGGAAGCTGCATGTGTGTGAGTGTTGGAAGAACAACCCAGGTGCGTACCATACCAAATCCATTCTGTGCCATTTATTAGACTATACAGCAACGGGCCCTGAAATCCACTCTTTAGTGTAGGAAACCCTTTTTGCATCCAAACGGTTGTTCCAAATAGGGGATAGTCTTTGTTGTGCTTCCAGGGAGAATGTTGGCCAGGCCACCAGGGTTGATTGGTCCCTCTTCATAAATGCCTCATCTTAGTTTTCTACCTCCAGTCAGTGGCATGCCATAGAAACTAGAACACAACAGCTGATGTTCATTTTCTAGGGTTTCATTTGGCCTCTTTGAAAGAGCTGCTTGAGACAGACACCAGAAGTCTGTACAATCTGTATTTACCATTTTTGCTGAGAGAGAGAGAATGAGATTTGCTCCCCATTTTTAGTATTGGAGTTACTTAGACATTAGGAGTAAGTGATCAAAAACCTAAACAATCTTTCCCAGTCTGCAGCTAAGTGTGCAATATGGGGCCTGGTGAAACTTAGTGTTCCTTACAATGCAAAAGGAAGAACAAGTCAGGGGGTTGCCTGAGCAGCATTTTTATGTCTGTTAGCCACAACCCCCTATAAAAAAGCCACAGCCTTTTTTTTTGACCTACTCTTTTCTTCATTAGGTACATTGAGGATATACCAATTTGTAGTTTTTAAGAACATACTTCCTTACCTTTTTGATTTGTAAGCCTGCACCTATGTCTGGAAATACATAAGGGTTCATTAATGGAGAAAAAAAGTTAATTGACTGTCTTGTATGACCTTGGGTGGGAGTGGTAAAAACCACAGCTAAGGTCTGTGGCAAGTTCAGGGGACACTTCAGCAACTAAAATGTCACTATTCAAAGTGTCCCACAAGGCACTGTGCCTCTGTCTGGGAAACAGGTGGTGTATATGAAACAAAAAAAACCCCTTTTCAATGGCGTAAGCAGGCTTTGTACCTTTAGGCCACAGCTTCCAATGTGCTCATCCTTGAAATGAGCTTCTCACAGTCACACAACACAGCAACTCCTGTATTTCCACTTTGTTTTCACTTCTTCCTCAACTGAGAGCAAATGTTTGAGCTTGATTCCTGCTGCAGCCTGTTGCAGTTGCCACAGCAGACAACTATCTCCAGTGATTCTGAAAAGCCTTGTGGCACTCTGATTCAAAGAGCCCATGAGGGTTCTTAACAGGCATGAACAGGTGGAGACACTTCTCATTTCCACTGATTTTGGAATGTCATTGTATTTCTCCATCTTTCACATTACTTACAGGTAATCTGTGTATTGCATGTCTGTGTTCCTCACAGGTAACTCAACCTGTTTGTCATAATTTGTTGTGGTGTAACTCAAGGGTTCTATTTTGAAGTTGTAGCCCAGGCAGGAGCCCTCCCTCTCACCCTGGCAGGGGATCAAGAGTATCTGTAGCTGGTCTCTGTCCCTCAGGCAGCAAAGAATGCTCCAGTGCCTCCAGGCTCACGCAGAGGTTACTGCATTGGTATTGGGTGTCTATTGAAGTGTTGTTACACTTCACCAACTTCTCCAGTTGGATTTTTGGCCTATCACATGTCCTCATCATCTGAGCAGGTCTGAAGTCCTGCAATTCTGCCTCTTTCTCTCTCTCTCTTCTTTCTTGTTCCTTTCTAGAATCAGAACATTTATTTCAGACTCTTAAAATGTTTCCAAAACTGAAGGAATTTTCTGCAGTGTTTGCAAAGGTATACCTGCTCTAGATCAAAAAAATTAAGTAAAAATTCCAGCACCCATGACTATTATAAACAGGACACACATTCAATTTTTACTTGTCATCCACATTCATGTTTTAAAACTCTCTGGAAATCCTGTTAGAGAACAGACTGGAAGGCACCTCTCAAGGTCTCTGGTCCAACCTAACGGCTTTGTGAAGGTCAGTCTCAGAACTATATACCAGGCTGTTCAAGGCTTTGAATGTCAAGTTTTGAAAACCTTCAGGGTAGAGACTCCACACTGTCTCTGGGCCCCTGTTCCTGTGCTGAGCTGTCCTCTGGGAGCAGCAATTCTTCTTTGTATCTAGTCAGAGTTCTCATTTTGCAGCTCGAGACTTGCCTCTTGCCCTGTCACTGTGCCATTTGGAGAAGAATCTGACTCCACCCTGCCTATAAAATCAGCAATTCATGGTGGTATGACAGGTTAGGACAGTCAGGCTGCATGAATCCCTGGAAATACTTAGCAGTGGTTTTAATCCCCAAATTCAGCACACCTGCAGGGCTTTGGTGCAACTGTTCAGAGTAGTTTTGGGGGAATTGGGGCAACAGTGGTTGTTTATTCTGGATCCACTTCTTGCAGGGAGCTGTTCCTCAATCCCTCCCTCCACAGCCAGGACAACAGGGGAGTGGAGGTCACTGCCTGCATTCTGAAGCCTTAGGGAAAGAGCTACCAGAGCCTCAAAGACTAGATCTTCACAGTTTTACTTCTTCTAACTGGAATTCCCTGCTAGTTCCCTGCTTTCTTTTTTCCTACTTTCCTGCAAACCTGACATTCAGGTGAAGACCAGAGGTCTTCATCCTAACTCCAGCCAAGCCCAGCCTTCTTGAGGGAAGCAGAACCGAAATCCCTTTCCTCCTCACAGCCCATAGCTTTTTGCACCCTCCTCTGCCTCCCTATTCATCTGCCCCCTCAATCGCTGCCGCCTCGCCGCCCTCGGTGGTCCTGTCCTTGCCGACTTCCTGGCTGGTCCAGAGCTGCGGACGCGGCCTTGAGGGCTGTCTGGTGCTGCCACCTTAAGGCTCTGTATTCGTACTCCAGCAAAACCCGTGCACTTCTTCCCTGGGGACAGAAGATGAGGAGCTGGAGAATGGCCAGAGGCCGTCTGTAGCAGCTGACACAAAGCCATCGCTGAGCCCGCTGCCTCCTCCACCAGCTCTCATGGGAAAGTATAGTGGAGTTTCACAAAAGTTTTTGTGTGCACCTCCTGATTTTGTGGCTTAAGAGAAACCAACCTTTGTAGGGCAGCGTCAGGGCAGATGAGGCAGAAGATGAAAGTTTCTGTCTCAGAGATAATTTTCACAGCCTGCCTCTCTGGCAGGGATGGCAGCACTGCTGCCTGACTGCCTCCCCTGTGCAGAGAGAGTGATTGAAGCTTGTTTTCATTGGCTCTCAACAACAAATGAAGGTTGTGGATGCATTTGCACTCTGAATACTTTTTGGTGGCAAATTTTGTTGTTATTGGACTTATTGTGTGATCTGCAGCCTTTCCATTCCCATTGTTGCTCTGGCTGAAAATTCCTGTGCTGTGTGACGCTGAGAAGAGGCACCTCTGACTTGAGGGTCTGTCTGAAGCCACTTTCCCAGAGCAAACAGCCAGGAGAAGGCAGATCAGTGGCAGCTCTCCCACTCAGAGCAGAGACCACAGAAGTCAGTTTGACTGGGGTTGGCAACTTTTCTCTCTACTGCTGTTCTCTCCAGCAGCACAAGCAGCAAGGTGTGCTTGTAGGAACCCATGTGGATTCTGTTTCCACAGGTGCATGCAGGTGGTGGGATCTATCTGCCAGAAAGCTTCAACACAGGAGGTGCCCTTCATTATCAAAAGACTTGCACAGGAAAACAGGAAATCAGAAGTAGTTCCTGATTTTTAATTCTAAGTGTAAAGGTTATCCAGGTATTAGGCCTTAGGTCAAAACAAAGTGAACACAAATCAAAATCTTTTGATTTTGAAATAGGCAATAAATAAATAAAATAAATAAATAAATGAAGTAATTGAGGATTTTTATTAGGCCTTTCCCTCTTTCTGGATATGAGCCAATATGCTTTATCCTGGAGTAACACAAATGAGAAAGGAGCTGCAGAAAGGCTTTAACTCACATACATAGTGCTTATGTTCAGTCCATAGGAGAACTAAGGTTTGTCATCTCCATCTGTGGCATAGCTTTGAAAATTTTCAGGCTAGTGTGGTTTTTTTTAAGCAACTCGACATAAAGTGTTATTGTCACAGAAGCATTCATTTTTCATGGCTAGCTCAGCTCTGCATGTTGCTGATGCTCAGGGACACCTCATTCTGAGCTTCAGATGCCCAGCCACACAGCCATTCCCAGGGAACCTGGGGTTCAGCAGGTTTAGGAAGCTGCTGCTTCTGTGCAGGTGGGGAAGTTGGTTATGTCAAGGAGCTTGCTGTTTGTAACGGTTTGAAAGCAAAACCAGTGAGAGACTCCAAGTCAGAAGTACAATTTAATAAGAGAAAGAAAAAAAATAAGTAAAATAAAGTAAAATAAATTCAATAGTACAAAATACTGACAGAGTCAGAATACAACCTGACACCCTGTTAGGGTGGTAGTAGCAATCCAGATGAGATGGTCTTGTCGAAGCAGTGATCCTGTAGAGAGGGTCTGGTACCTCTTATCCTCTGGGAATCCAGTGGGGAAAAGGCCTACTGTGCTGTCCCAAACCCCAGATTATATCCATGTGGGAATGCTTGG
>VZUI01059727.1:0-11078 GCA_013401135.1 Cettia cetti | reverse complement strand
TCCTTTCCTTTCCTTTCCTTTCCTTTCCTTTCCTTTCCTTTCCTTTCCTTTCCTTTCCTTTCCTTTCCTTTCTTCCATTCCAGGATGGCAGAGGGTCACAGCTCCAGCTGCCCACAATGATCTCTGAGGATCCTGAGGGATCCTGAAGGGGCCATTTTTCCTCTTTTCCTTGGACCAGCACATTCCATCATTCTTATTTTCTACAAGCACCACTTTGTCCTTTTATCAATTTGATTTCTGTTGTAATCCAGGCCGTTTTTATGGCTCACAAGTTACTGGAAGTGAGAAAATTGTTATATTTAAAGCAGGATATGAAGCATTTCTTTTATACCTTCAACAGTGTAACTTGATTTCCCATTAATAACATCTAGATTTAATGTCTTACTGGTAACCCTGCTTCAAAATAGGGAAGCTGAGTCACTCCAAAGTTGAATAGCTTGCCTGGATAAATTCATCCAATTAGATTCTCAGCCCAGATTCCAACCTCTACAATGCCCTGTCCTCCAAATGTTTCTCCAGGAAAATTCTCTCACTGCTATTGATTATTAAACTCTGCAGGTCCTGCTACTCAAATGCCAATGGGGAACAAAAGAAGAAATTACAAGTTCTACAATAAACTTGACAAACTTCTCCATGGAATCTGTGTCTCCTGTCTGACCTTACTATGCCTGAACTTGAAGGACAGGAGGATTTAGTAATTTAAAAAATAAATATTTAAGCTTTACAGCTAATCCTGCAAAAGCACCCATCTTTCCTCTCCTTTTGGGAGCTGGTTACTTATCTTCCCTGAGGAACTGAGCAACAAAAATCAATTGTGCAACTCTAAGCAGTGAAAAGAAATTGTTGGTTTGGTTTTAGTAGGGGACAGGAGCAAATCATTAAGACAAATGAGTTCCTTATTCCGTAGCTGTGGGACAAAAGGGATGCATCCTTCAGCAGATTCATCTGAACACTGAGAAGAGGGAAAATAAAAACCCACAGAGCCAAGGAGGTCTCAAATCTCAGTGACAGAGGGAGGAGTGAGAACCAATATCCCAATAAAGAGTGTCCAGCTCACTTTTAAAATCCTAAAGGACAACAAATGGCAAAGAGGGAAAAGAATTCCTGAAATCAAAGAAGTTTCTGCCTGCCTGGCTCCTCCCAGGAGCACGGGGCAGAATTCCCAAAGGCCAGGACAGGGCACTCAGCCTGGAGCCACAGGGCAGCCCCAAGGAGGAGCAGGAATTCCCTCCAGGAATGGGAATGTCAGCCCCAAACACGAGCAGGAAAGGATCCAGGAAACTTTTGAGCACTGCAGCCGCTCAGGAACAAACATTAAACTTGGGAATTAGCGAGGAGAGCAGCGTGGGACTGGCAGGGATCTCTGTGGAGAGGCAAAGCAGGGATGGGATAAGGAATTCAGGCTGGAGGCTGCAGGGAGCAGGTCCTGCCCTGCTCGTTCCTCCAGCTCTTCCACCCAGCCCGGAGCATTTGCATCCATCAGGAATCTGCATTTTGCATCCCCTTCGGAGGCTGGGAGCATCCACACTCCCTTAGCCGGTGGTTGAGGTGCCTTGAGCACAGAGAAGCCCTGCCTGGTGGGGAAACAACGACTCCAGTGGAATTCCTGCTCCTTGGAACACAGAACTGACCTGGCTTTGAACCTGCCATGGTCTGATGCTCCCTCTGCACCAGTGCCAGGCTGGCAGAACTGGTTTTGGACGTCCACTATTTCCACCCTCTGCTTTTGGAATTTTTGATGCCCACAAGAGCAGGGCTGAAGAGCTCTCCTGTGAGCAGGGAGCAGCTGACTCTCAGTTCACAAAACCACAGCTCCAGCTTCCTTCTCACAATGAAAATTCCAGCTCCTTCAGCCTCATTTCTCTCCTGTGCAATAATTTCACAGCTGCCTTAGCAATTGTTTTCTTCTGGAATTTCTGCATCAACAACTATAAATCCCTTTTTTGCTTGAAATACCTGGATATTTATGAACTATTTCTTCCTTCCCTGCAGTTCAAAGTGAAAAATCTGACATTTTAGAGCCTGCAAGCACTTGACCATGGCTGGCCCAAGGTGCAGGAGCCATCCCAGGTGGTTTGGAGAGAATGAGCTGAAGTAAACCACAAAATCATGGAATCACAGGAGGGACTGGATTGGAAGGGACCCTAAAGCTCATCCAGTTCCATGGGCAGGGACACCTTCCACTGTCCCAGGTGGCTCCAAGCCTTGTCCAGCCTGGCCTTGGGCACTGCCAGGGATCCAGGGGCAGCCACAGCTGCTCTGGGCACCTGTGCCAGGGCCTCCCCACTTGCACAGCCAAGAATTTTTCCATAAGAAATGATCTCCTCTGCAACAGAATCAGATGGAGAATGAGATTTGAGCCCTGATTTGCAGAGCTGAAAAACACAACAGGAAGGAACCAAACTGGTCTGGGAAGTCCAGAGCTGCTGCTGGGAACTGACAGGATGCCACCAACTTTCCCTACAACATTCCCATCTGCTAATCCCTGCCAGATACTTCCTCTCCCCTCTTCTTTATTCTGTGCATTGCTCTTTGTTCTGCTGCCAATTATTTCCATGTTTTCCTCATGTGGGTTACTTCTCCAGCAGATATCTTGATGTCTGTGGAGCCACAAGGTTTTGCTGTCCCAGATGAACCTTTCAGATAATTCCTGCTTTCCAGCAGCATCCCCCACTCCCCATTCTGTGTGCATCAGGATAACTCTGGGGGGATTATTCCTGCACACGGGTGCACATCCATCCCAAAAAATCCTGGAGCTGTGTCCTGTTTACAGGAGGTGAGTGCAACCAGATTCCAGGGACTGGAATGCAGGGATACACAGAAGGAAGTGCTCTGTTCTTCAGGGATAATGAAGTTTTCTTCCTTACCCTTCAGAATTTGATGAGTCTGTGTGGCAACACAAGCTTTTTGTGTTAAGAAAAACCATTTCTATATTTTTAGAAGACTGGCCTTCAACAGTGCATTATCTCCATTGCAACGATTTTCTAACCAGAAAACCTTTTCTGAGTCATAATAAAACACATTCATGCAGCACTCGGAGCAAATTGGCCCAAAATTCCCTGAACAATGAGCACCAATCTTGAATTTAAGGAGGGAAGAGGACCTGGTAACAAGTTCCATCCTGCTCAAGAGCAAACTGAATATAAAACTCATGTCTTCGCAATTTCAGGGGAAGTGTTGCCCTTCTGCAGGGCTGAGAGCTTCACACTGTGCTGAGAATAAACTTGCAGACAGCAATGACAGCTGTGGGAAGGCTGCCATGGAGGAAAATGTTCCAACCTTCCTCACAGCTGACAACAGGAGCAGTCACCCCCCAGAGCATCGCCCCGCTCAGGTACGGGGCCGAGGAGGCAAGCAAAACAAAGCCAAGGATTTTTCAAGAGAAGCCAAAGGAAGAGTGCTTAAAAATCAGACTGAACTGAGGAATTACCAAATTCTACATCGAGGGGATTTGTTGAATCCATAGCAGGCTTGTGCCTTGCCAGGGAAAATTGGGGAGATTCAAAGCGATCTCTAGGAATTGTGGAAAACACCAAGAGGAAGGGGATAAATGCATTTTAGGCATCTCCTGTCCCCATCATTGATAAATGGCAAATATCTGCACTGAGTCATGTCCATTGGAGCTAAAAAAATTAAAATTAGCTTCTAGCATCCATAATTGTTGGTGCCCCTTCCCTGGAAGTGTTCCAGGCCAGGCTGGATGGGGCTTGGAGCAGCCTGGCTTAGGGGAAGGTGTCCCTGCCCATGGGAAGGGGTGGATTTGGATGGGTTTTAAGCTTTAAGTTCCATCCCAAACCATTCTGGGATTCTGTGATAAACTTTTTACTAATTTCCTTAAAATCATGTTATAGATACTGCCCTGTGAGAGCCCCTGGGATTCCTTCTCACCCTCCAATCTGGAAATTGCTGTTTTTAATAAGATCAGAGGCAGAAAGGGAAGAAGCCCCAGTTTGGCACTCCTGGTTTGTGTATCATTATTTGGATGGAAGTGCTCGGAGTCCCAGCCAGGCACAGAAGCAGAAGACACCCCAGAAAGTGAGGCAGGAAGTTGTGGCCTGGTGCAGGAGGAAGTTCCTTGTCCAAACCTGAGTCTTTGCAGATTTCCAGATAAAAGCACTCAAATCCAAGCCCCATCCATGGGAACAGGAGCTCCCTATGGTGGGAAGCACAGCCATGGCTTTGGAGTGAAGCCACAAGACCTGGGGAGAACCTTCCCCTCTCTCCTGGCTCTGGGATCTCCTGGACAGCTGCAGGATTCCTGCAGGGTCCCATCCTTCTCCATGGGAAGCAATCCAAGCAGGAAAGGAGCTGCTTTATCCCAGATCCCTCTGCCTGCACTGCCCCATCCGAGGGCAGAACAGGTCTGCACACAGAGCAAGGAATTCCTTCTCCCATCCTGGATCCAGCCTCTGCAGCCCTTCCAGGCCTGGGGGCTGCTCCAGAGGCTCATTTAGGATCTGGGGATAAATACCCCAGGCTTTACAGAACCACACCAGGGCAGGTTTGAGGGTGCCCTGTGTGCCTTTGTTTACTTTCCATGGGGTGATGTCAACTTCCCTGGCACTTTCCCTTCCCTCAACTCTGGGCAGGAGCATGGTGGGTGAAGGAATGGCTGGAATGTGTTTGGTGGAGCAGAGTGGGGTTTTTTTCTGCTCTGCAATCACTTGCTGCTTCCTGTCAGACTGCAGGGAGAAAAAAAAAAAAAAAAAAAAAAACCTTCTTTTAATATTCCCCTGTTCAAAATCTAGCTCCATTTTCTTGGGATAAAAGAATGTTTTATTAATGGGAATTATGCAAATAAAAATACTCTTAATTCATTTTTCCCATTAATTTGCTCCTTTCTGTAGTCGAGCATGTAGGTCTCCATATCTCCTCCATTATCTATTCCTGGGTGCCTGCTTTGCAGAACAAAGCCATGGAAATTGTGGAGCCAGTTCTCCAATCCCAGCGCTGTCAGGGCCACGTGAAGAGGCAGCAGCAGAGCCAGCAGAACGGGATTCACAAGCAATAACCTCAGGACCAGGGAGTTTCCCTGCTGTCACCGAGCCAATGGAGTAGCTCTGCAAAGCTTCTCCCTCATAAGCAGGGCAAGAAGAGCTCAAAGATCTTCCTGCTCTTTCCAGAGGCAGGGACAAACCCTTCTGGCTTCCACAGCTCAGCACCCTCTGCCTGAAGGAGATCCAGAACCCACCAGAGTCATGGAATGGTTTGGTTTGGAAAGGACCTTCAGAGGTCCAGCTCCAATTTCCAGGATGGAGGCATCTCTTCTCCTTACTGGATAAGCAGAAACAAACCCAGCCTGGGCTCTGTTGATGCCACCAAGAAATCAGAATGTTCCAAAGTTGGGATTGTTTGTTCCTCAAACAGAAGGAGCACATTTTGTAGGGTTAAAAAAAAAAAGCATTCTGTTCTGCTACAATTAATACAAGATTTTTTTTTTTTATTGTGGTAGCAGCTAGATCTTTGTATCTGGTACAACCCCAGAGCAGCTGCCCTCAGCTGTTTAACTTTAAACCCCAGGTTCTCATTGCAAGCTTCCCAGTTGCTCCATATCCAGCATTTTCCTCCCTTAGCTGACATCTGAAATTCGTCCCTGGTTTACAAGGCTCCAGTAGGCATTTTTAGATGTATTCCTTAAATGTCATTTACAGAGGTTACTGCCTTGGAATATCTAAAAGCAACTGCAGCTGTATCTCCCTAAAAAAAGAAAACGAGTTCCATTTATATTGTATTCACGACACCAGAACCAAAAGCATCCATGGATTCCAAATTATTGAAGGATGTGCCTATTTTTGCTCCCACTATAATTGTGAGGAAAATAACCACCACCACCTCCCCAGAAAAAAAAAAAAGTAGTGACATATTTCATAACAAGCAGGAGGGTTTTAAACCCCCATCCTGTTTCTTGTTGATGTTTCAGCAGGATTTTTCAAAACACAAGGATTTTGGAAAATTGTGGAATGATTGAGGTTGGAAAAGACCTCCAAGATCATCCAGTCCAAGCTGTGACCAATCCCCACCTTGTCCCCAGCCCAGAGCACTGAGTGCCACATCCAGGAATTCCTTGGACACCTCCAGGGATCCCTCACAGAGTTTTTACAGCCACTCACTGTGCCTTTGCCTTTATAAATTGGGATCATTTTGTAAAATTATTCTCAAAGATAAAATTCCAATTTAAATCTTAACCTGCTGGGCACTCAGTTTCCCTCTAATTGAGGGTGAAGACAAAATAATTCTAATTCTACAGCCACCACTTGGGATCTAGATCAACATTTATCTCTTCTAATCTTGATGGAACCTCATCTGTTTCAAACCAAGTTGGTCCAAAACACTGGATTTTTCTGTTTTTTCTACATTCCACAATGATCTGTTTGGATTTTAAGGCTGACTTCAGCAATATTTAATCTGTTTTATTCATTTCTGCCATGATTATGTTTCAACAGAAGATCATTTACAGACAGAAAATCATTTTTTCCCAAGATCATGTGTGATTTCCACAACCAAGGGTTTTTCTCATGCCAGTACATGTCCAGTCAAATGTTGAAATATAATTTTAAACCCAGTACCATACCCAGCTCCCATGGTGGGAACAACCACAGTGTTTGGCACAGGAAAGCAGGAAAATGGGAAACTTCACACTGGGAAAAGGAAAGGAGGGAAAGTTCCTGGGAGAGGAGTGGAATAAAAGAATTTCCAGTGAGTCTCCAAGGCTCTGGAAGCACCCAGCAAAGGCCCACAGAGATACAGAGAAAAGGAATGGGAATATCAAAGCTTTGCTGGGATGAGAGAGAGAATTCCAGGGTGTTTGGGATGGTCCCAAGGGCAGAGCCTGGCCTTGACATGGGATGTGGCTTTGGGATGTCTGGTGGATGTTCCTGTTACACATCCTGGAGGGATGCACTGACCTCCTCATTAATGCTGAATGAACAAGCTCTAATTGGAGCTAATTCTGAGATGAGGCAGGAGCTAGAGTCTGATCTCACTGAGAATTTTACTGCAGATGGGGAATGGGAAATAAGGAAAGGAGTGGAGGAACAGGGGATTAACAAACCACCTAACATTGCACCCACAACACACAGGAGGCCTTGGCATCCCCTCAGCATCAGAATCAGGGGCAATCCAGGTTGGGAGGAGAATTCCAGCCCAGTCTTCCTCTCCAAAATCCACCCCAACTTCCTCAGAGCTCAAACCAGTCAGGCCCTGAAAACCTCCAAGGCACCACACCACATTTTTGAACAGCTCCTCACCAGCTCTGGCTGTCTAATGAGGCAAAAGGATATTTTTAAAAGCCCATGACACCATTAGCCAAGTTTAGCTTGGCTTTGGGTAAACAAACAGAGCCAAGCAGATCATTTGCTGTTCAAATGAGTTAATAGACAGATCCCTGAACGCACGGGAACACCACCTACGGATCCGTGCAACATATGGAACTTGTTGGGAGAGGAGATGCATCTCCATCCTCCACAACAACAGTCAATAACAGCTATAAATACCAGCTCTGGCACATATTTGGGTTTTGCTTTTTGTCATTGGGGAGGTGGGAGAGCCTAAACAAAGTGTGGCTGCACTGGGGAAGTGGCTGCTGGAGGAACGTGCCGGGATTTCGAGGCGCGGTTATGCAGATTTGTTCACACAGCCCCACACCCCCGAGCCTGCACAGATTTCTGAGTGCTGCCCCTGACCCCAGCTCGGATAATCTATATTTTAGTGCTGCAAACCAGACTGGGAGGCTTTTTCTTGCTGACTGTGCTGAAAATCCAGCTCCAGGCTGCTCACTAACACCTTGTAATTGCTGTGAAGTCCCCCCACTCTTCCATAAAGACAACAACCAACAAACTCAGAGTTCCGTGAGAAGCAAAAAGCACAAATTTCTCCACTGGACATTGAAATAGTAGGATAATGATGGCAATAAACTGTCAGGAACTACAAGCCAGATAAATATAGAGGCTTTTATTTTCCTCTCACAGCTCCAGCTCCCATCCCAAGCGTGTGGCAGCTCCTACTCACAGCTCCTTGCACACATGAGCAGCTACTCAAAGGTCCAGCTCCCCATGGAATTCTCTTTACTCTGCCCTTTAAAGTCCTTTTCGTACCTGCACTCACCCCCACTGCACACTTAACAACCTCATTCCTCCTTCTGATATTTTTATTTCAATATATTTGCTCCCGTAGTTCTACAGAGCAGGACCCACGCTCTGTTTATTACAAGGAGGGTTTACAAACAATTTTTTTTTGCTCAAAACAATGAGGAAAAAGGGGAAAATCAGGTAGGTTTGGTGGGAATATTTTTGGCAATGCTTCTGCAGCCATCCCATTCCACAACACACAGCTCTTACACCAACCTAGCCCGAAAGTCCTGGAGGGTATTTTCCTCCATTAATCCAATTAGTATTAATTGGAGCCACATCCACGTTTTGAAAGAGAAACACACGCTAAGAAGTGACTTATCAGAGTGGGATTAGTTACCTATATCAACTATCAAAAGGTGATAAACACGAGGCAGAATTCCATGCTGAGATTATTCCCTGCTCAATTCCCTGTGCTCCAGGATGAGAGCCATCAGAAGTTGCTCTTGCCCTTGAAATGATCTCTTTATAGAAAAAAAAAAAAAAATTTCTTCAGTCATCATCAGATTTTCTTGTCATTTCTCTAATCAGCACATGCTGCTGGAAAACTAATTTGGGGGAAAATACATATATATATATCCACAGACATTAAAATCCACCTGCTGACTATATATAGATATACTTAACATTTCAAAGTAAATGATACAGCCACACAGAAGAATCTCTTCATGGCTTTCAGACCCTTTTTGCTAATAAATCACTAATTCCGAAACTTTATTCATGAAAAACAGAAGGGAAGAGAAAATGAGTCTGGTTTATTTTAGGAAATGTAAAGGGAAGGGTGTAACAATGGTTCTGGGATGTCTCCCTGTCTTTCCAGAAGGATTTATTTCAGGATTTGTTGGAAAACATACCAGTACAGCTTGGAACTGGGTTTTGTGGCAGCGTCTGATGTGAACTAATATTTATTTTGGATTTTTTTAAGTTGATAGTTGTTAGAAAACTCTTCATAGAGCAGGTAAACCAGGCATCCAAAACATTGGCTGCTTATTTTTAAACACTGAGAAGACAATACAATATGAAAAAAAAATAAAATTCCTACATTGATGTCCCTTCTTAAAAATGAGATTCAGAAATTAGGACATAACATCAGTTAATTGTGATTGTATTTTATACATACATATATCTATCTATATATATAAGATATGATAAAGATACAGAACAGAAAATTTTTCTCAAGCCATAAAACAAGAACAAAAAATCTGTGAAAAAAAAAAAAAAACAAACTTGGAAAAATCAATTGCAACTACAACCTATTGATGGGAAATTCCTGAGCAGCAGAAAGCTGAAGATGGCAAATACTGATTTTTATGGAATTTCTATCTCAACCTTCACAGAGAAAACCCAAAAAAGGCCCAAAATGCAAGTGCTAAATGCAGCGTCACCCTGAGGTTGTCAGGGACTGCAAGAAATAGATTTTCACACCTGTTTTGAACCCCACATCCAAAGGTTCTGTGGCAATAATGAAACCCTACAAAATTCCCCTTCCTTCCAAGTGATGCCACAAACAAAAAGGAGACAAAGAATTATGGAAAGAAGCATTACAGCATTTTTATTTCTCTTGAGGAAAAGGAAAACTGACTCCAAACTCATTTTAACTGAATTTTTCAAGGCACAGGACCCTTCCCAAAACTTTTTGTCCAGGTAGAATCAATAATTCCTCCTAGCAAAGAATTACTTGACCAGAAATCCTTTCTCAAGAAATGTTTAAGGGGGGTAGGAACGGAGAGAGACACTTATTTTTTAAACTAAAACATGCTCCTAAACACAGGGAGGGTTTCAGATCCAGATTTTATGGCAGAGTTAAACTAAAAATTCTGGAAGTTTATAATGGAAATGCTGACAGACCCTAAAATACACCTACACCAGTGTGTGCCACTATAATAAAGTGGCATTAAGGACTTTTTTTTTTTTTTTGCTAGACTTTGATTCCTGCAAAGGTCACATTTGAATAAAACTATCAGTAAACCTCATTAAAGGTATCAGCTTTGCCAGAAAGGCCCCTTTTTATTTATTTTATTGGGGGTTTTTTTACCTAACTTGCATCATTTTAAAGAACAAATGATTGTTTTTTCTGCAATTTTTTTCACTCTGGATGGAGATCCAGAAAGGCCAGAGGAGGAGGAAGGATTTCCCTGGAGCTGAATTCCCAGAGGATGGAACGTGGGGGTGTGACACAGAGCCAGGCAAACCCTCTTGGCTCTGTCCCAAGCCTCTTTTCTCCCTGATTATATCCCCATGGGGTGCTTAGGGAGCTTAAACACTGCACGGGATTTTCCAGCAAAAGGAAGGTCCCACAACCAAAATTCACCATCAGCTTTGCATTAAAAAAAAAAAAAAAGCAGATTTCAGGGCACACCTCCCTTTGCTTTGCTGCCTTTCCACCAGAATCCAGTCATTTATCATGGAAAAGTTATTAAGAGTTTGTTTTAAGCATTGGGAGGAAGGACTGGAAGTTCTGCCTAAAATTCAGTTTGATGATTGCTCTCAGATGGAAAATTCAGCAGAGTTTAGAATTTGAAATTTAAAATTCTGAATTCAAAATATAAAATTTAGAATTCAGAGTTCCAAATGCAGGCATTAGGACAGGCAGGGCTCCTTTTCCCAACAGGCTTTCAGTACTTTGAGATTTAACACAGAGAGATTTAAACGTGGTGACTGCTGAAATGAGTGCCTGTTTTAGGATGCTTCACTCCAGGGATAAATCCACAGTCCTCCATCTAAAGAAGGAGACAAATATCAGGGAATGATTCCCAGGAGCTGGTGGGCTGGATGGAATATCCCAGGGCTTCAGAGGAGCTAAAAAACAAACTAAACCAAAAAAAAAAAAAAAAAAAATCACACATGTACTACACAAATTCTGGTGACAGTTTGGCTTCTTCTTCTTCTTCTTCTTCTTCTTCTTCTTCTTCTTCTTCTTCTTCTTCTTCTTCTTCTTCTTCTTCTTCTTCT
>VZUI01059723.1:0-13298 GCA_013401135.1 Cettia cetti | reverse complement strand
AAACCTACAGCAGGAGCTTGCTGCAGCCAGAGTCAGTGAATAGTTGGAGTCAGGATGGCTGAGCTATAAAGAGGAATAAACCAGGACCCTTTTCATGCTGTGATGAACAAGAAATCTGTATCTCAGCTCATTTCTACCCTCTAACAAGAGGGCTGTTGCAACAGGGCCAGGCAGAAATGGAAATGGCCTTAAGAATGCTGTCTGAGGAGCAGTCCCAGGGAAGGGTATCCTTTGTGTAGCTGATTGCAGCTCTGCAGGAATCTTTTGAGCTTGGAAATGCCCAACAGTTTCTTGATAAAGTGCTTGTAATGTGAAAGTCCCTCGTGACATAGTCACCTAAATTATTTGGCAACTGCTGTGAATCATAATTTCTTTGATAAAATAGGAATCCCTTCACAAGCAATTCCAGAAAGGTCAAAAATCATAAAAGTTATTTGCTAAGGAAGACGTGCCAGTTGAATAATTGCACTGCTTTTGTCAAAGTACTCCAGTGACCTCAGCTGATGAGTGCTGTCAGTCATAAATTGCTATTACTCTTAACAGTCCCTCTGAAGTCAGATGTTGTCTTTACCTTTTATAAATATACTCACCCTTTTCAGTCAATATAATCCCCACCAAGTATATTTTCATGTCAGGAGTGTTTATTTGGTGCAGTATTCTTTTCATACTTAGTCACAGTAGCATTTGTAAGTATGAAAGCTTGCAATTGTCACAGGTGTTGTGAACAAACCAAGCAGTAGCTTATACCAAGGACACACTTTTTCTGTTCTTCTAAACAGGTCTTGTATGTAGTTAAACAAGCTGAAACATAATTTAACTGTTACATATTATCTCTTATGTCTGAGGTGAGCAGGGGCTGCAAACTCTATGGCTAGGGATTGAACCACTCTCAGATGCAGCCAGCATTCTTTGTCTATGCCAAAATATTCTTAACAGCAGATGTAAAATTTGAGACATGTTTGGTGCTCTCTTTTATGTAGGAGCAAGATTTCAAAGGGAGACAGAGGAGTATTATAGGGCATTTAGGACCACCAAGTTATAAGCAACTAGTCATACTGACAGCTTCTTTGATGATACAGTACGCTGTTTGATAGGGAAAAGAGTGGGTATTTTGCCAAATAGTTATAGATTAAGATAATAAAGTAAAATCATATGCACTTGTTTTAAAGGTAAGCAAAGTTATTTCTAGGGCAAGCTGGAGAAGTTATTTCTGGACAAGCTCTCTGTAATGTTCTCTGGTGGTTAATTTTGTTTTCTGGACATGTATCCTTTAGAACAATAGTATGTCCTGTCCCTGAAGTGCTTTCACTAGTTAAGAAAGGGCTACTCCTGCACATTTTTACAGACTCTATCAACCCCTATGAGACTTGCAGTGTTGTCTTGGTTTCAGCTGGGATAAGCTTTATTTTCTTCTAAGTAGCTAGTACAGAGCTGTGTTTGGGATTCAGTGTGAGACTAACATTACTAACAAAGTGAAGATTTAGATGTTGCTAAGCACTGTTTTCCCTGAGTCAAGAACTTTTCCACTTGCCATGTTCTGTTGGTGAGTGAGAACACAAAAATTGTGAGGGAGCAGGGCCAGGAGAACTGACCTAAACTGGCAGAGGGACATTCCATACCATGGGGTGTCGTGCCAAGTATATGAACAGGGAACAGTTGGCCAGCAGTAGCCAATTCAACTCTGTGGATCCTGCTGGGAGCAGTGGAGGAGCACAATGTGCTGGGAATTGGGCACCCTTTAGCCGACCTAGCCTTGAAAGATGTGGAGTGAGCCCCTGGCTTACCTTTTGAGAGTGCATGGGTTACATTTTCACCACTTGCTGGCTCCCCCTGCACTGCCTTGCAGAGAATCTTGCATGTTGGGTTTTCTTCCCATATTTCCCCCAGGTGTCCAAGTTATACTAGTCTGCTCCAGGCAGCTCAAACCATTAAATATAACTCCTTTTAAAACATTATATTTTAATCTTTAGTATTATGTATGAAAGTAAGAACAGATGAATGTGGCTTAAGCAAGAATTGTTCTATCAGACAGAAAAAGTTGTGGGCTTTTACTGTGGAGGAGGTGGAACAGGTTGCCTAGAGAGGCCTTGAAGTCTCCATCCTCAGAGGAATCCAAACCCTGCTCAGCACAGATTTAGGAAGCCTGAGGAGCAGAAGGCAGAACTAGACAATATGCAGGCGCCCCCTTCCAATCCCAACTATTCTGTGAAACAAAGAGCTCTTCAAAAAGTCTTTTTTTTAAAACTGTTCTGTAATTAAATGGCATAATAATATTTTAATTCATAAATTCTTCTTTTTTTTACATCCAGAAACTCTTTTCTGAGAATAGCTGGCTGTATTTCTCAGCATTGTCTATGAGCCAATAATAACTGCATAGACAGCAATCATAGGGCATTCTTTTGTAAAAGTTGTCAAAATAATAATGTACTACACATTAATGGGTAGATTACTTGCATATTAATGGTGTGCAAATTTTCTAGTCCTCGTAGATAATTTGTACTAATTTGCAATAATGTGTTTTTCTAATTTAGTGATTTGCATATTTTACTATTGAAATAGTCCTAAAGCTTCCTTTTCACATGTGCACCTTTGAAATGGGCAAAATGCAGATTCCTGGGTTGATTAAGATATTACTGTCAGAAAGAATTTAATGAATATGAAAACCGGAAGGCAAAGTGCTTTTACACTAGTTCTGGAAATTTTTCAGCAAAACAATCCTAGACTGACCTGAATTACAGGGATTGTTTTTATTAATATGCAATGACCTTCTTTAAGTGGAACAAAATGTCATACTGATTAATAAATGACCTACTCAGCCTAAATCTAAATCAACTCATTTGAGATGGGGGAACTTCAGATTTGCAAATACGTTAATTTACTATATCCTTTCACTAGCAAGAATTAACAATTTAGATAATGGACACTGGGAAAAGCAACATTTCTCTGGAAGAACCCCAGACACCTTCTTAAAAAGGCATCTAGTTTGGGTGTCTGGAGAGAGAAGGAATTTACCTTTACTCCATGACATACCTGTCACACTCAAACTTGATGAAAGCAAATGACTTCCAGTAAAATACAAAAATAAAATTATGTACCTTTCTGCATCACCAGCCCAGCATAATGCAGTTGGTGTTGCTCTGACTTGCAGTTCAGCCTCAGTGTCGTGATGTGTTAGAGATCACCCAGGCATAGCATTGTACTCTTATTTATTTCCAATACACGTTATTTCTAATTGAAAGAGGAATTGGTGTATGGGGTTTTTTCAGCTCATATTTCTCAGGGGTTTCTAAGTACCAGATTAGCAAATCCCTTCCACTGGAAGACACCAGGAGAATGATGTGGGGTGCAATATAATGGTCATTAAAGGGCTGGAACAGCTCTCCTATAATGATAGGCTAAGAGAGTTGGAGTTATTCTGCCTGGAGAAAAGAGGGTTACAGGGAGATCTTAGGGCTGGCTTCCAGTACCTAAAAGGGGCGCAAAAGAAAGCTGGAGAGAGACTTTTATGAGGGTATGGAGTGTCAGGACAAGGGGAAATGGTCTGAAACTGAAAGAGAGTAGGTTTAGGTTAGGTACATCAAAGAAATTCTTTGTTGTGAGGGTGGTGAGGTGCTGGAACAGGTTGCCCAGAGAAGCTGTGGGTTCCCCATCCTGGAAATGTTCAAGGCCAGGCTGGATGGAGCTCAAAGAAACGTGGTCTAGCAGAAGGTGTGGGTTCATAGGGTTTGGGTAGTTGGAAAGAGATATTTTGAAAACATGAAGGTCTCTTCCAACCCAACTCATTCTATGATCTAAGATTATCAGAGGTGGTTCTGGGTGGGAGTTTGAAAGTGTCCTCTGACATTTGCTGCTAGGATCAGCCAAAATATCCCTGCCTGCTGTTTAAATTCATTACTCCTTGCTGTACATACTGTGAGCATGTATATACAGCATGAGCTGTATATATTGTTCTCCTTGCCTGTTGGTATACAATGCATGCTATCCGAGATGCACTTCTCATGAGTGGTGCAAAGACACAAAAATCATGATTTCCACACATGTTTTTTCACATTAATTTCTTTCCACAAAAATTTCAAAGACTTTACAGGAAAATAAATGTTTATTTCAAGCCTTCTGATACTTACTCAGTCTTACATTTGCTGGCCCCTTCTGTGCAATAACAGTACAGTTTTTTGTTCCCATTTATTCACATCTTTACATAAAGCAGCTTAACCAGTCAAAAAAGAGATCAGAATCCTATCACAAATACCTTAATTTTAAAGCCCAGCTCCACTTTGCCAGGTGACAGCTAGGTGCATCTTTCTGAGAAGGTCAAGCCATGCCAAGCCAAGAAATGCAAGGGAGAGACCATCACTCTTCTCCCAGAGACCACATGGGGGATGAGAACACCTTGTTTGTGTACAGTGTAAGTAATTGTATATTTCTTCATAAGCATTAAAATTTAAAAGTGAGACAGGCAGAACATTATTTTTCCATCAGACTCATCCAAAGCATGGGCTGAGGTGTACACTTGGGAAATAGCAAGGATCTGTGAGCAGGTGAACTGGTCAAGCCTGGCTTGCAGCAGCCTGTGCCTGCTTACTGACAGTTCTGGATGTCTCAGAAGGCTTGGCCTTTCCCAAAGCCCCTCCCTGTCCTAATGTGGTTCTAAAACTTTCAGGAAATAAGATGTTGAAATCTTTAACCTAACAGATATTTATTCTGCTTCCTTACGTGGTTGGAAACAGCTCAGGAGGCTAACTGCCTTCAGTATTACACTTTTAGTGTCATTCTCAAAATAAATCCAATCTAAAATACTGTATCAACTGTTAAAGGTAAGAACAGGCTAAAATAAATCAGGAGCTTCCCAGTGATGCCTGCCAAGCAGCAGCTGATTGTCACAAAATGTCACATCATTTTTTCTGGATCACTGTAACAAGCACTTAATTACTCTCACAAGAGGATGAAATTATTTTCGGGAGCCTAGAGATGTCAGGTCTATGCTGAGGAACTCATGCAGAAAAAAGTGAAAGGCTCAAATTTGTTTTGTTGTTTATTTGGTTCCAGTTGTGAACACAGCTTAATTTCAGGAAGTAGCTGTGACTCTTCCTGTGACATTTTGTGTGATTTACTTTAGGACTAAATAAAGAAAATTACAGTTCTCACTGTTCTGTTGACTTCACTGTTTCCTTTGAGAATAATCAAGTTACGAGCAAAAACAGTGGGTCAGGCTTAGACCAAAATAGGAAAAATTATTTGTTCTTGAACTGTATAACAATTTAGTACGAGAGACAGGCAGAATATAATATTTTTAAGTATTAATTTTCTTGCATTGCAATGTTTCATTTTGTAAAATTACTGAACTAATTCGTTCAAACACATAGATTCTCATGAGACACAGTTATCTTTGGGGAAGAAAATCTCCTTTTAGGGGCTCCTTCCTAATGCTGTAGTTTAGTATTCCAGATGAGCTTTGGCACTCACACCTTTTGCGCCTTTTGGTGCTTGGAACTCATGCTCAGATTTGCAGAGGTGCTCAGACTGTGCTGGAGAAGCTACCGAGCTGTTCCTCTCTGACCCCTTGTCCTGTTTTCTCATTTGCAAATTCTTGCTCCATTTACTGATTTACATTACCCAGAATTCTGCATGGTAATGCACAGGACATCTCTAACATTGATATTTGAATATGGGCTCTAAATAAGAGGGTTAAACAGTGTTTCTCAGTTTATATCCAGATGTTCTGAATGGTTTGGCATGGAATAGTTTTCCAGTCATAAGACTGACAAAGTGAGTCACAGCCCTTAAAGCCAAGGATGTTTCTTCCAACTAGCATAACCTAATGTTCACTGAAATGTTTGATTCTGAAATATAGTTGCTATTTTGATGACAGACTAGTCTTTCTCATTGTTCATACAGACTCTGTGCAGATAAATGCATGCACTTCACTTCAGTACAAGAATAGCATCTTATTGAATGATTTACCTGGAAAAGGGTGGCATGCTCTCATTATTACATTCTTTCAGACTCATAAAAAAACCCCGTGCTTTCTCATTTATCCCTCTGGGTTCTAAACAGGCACACTTTAAACAGGTTCTTACCAACTTTCCAAATCACCAGGAGAAATAAGTGAGAGGTGTTATAGAACAGAGGAAGAGATTAGGCTATTGCAGACAGGACAGTTTCAGTCCCACTTTGTCTTTTCTGTGTTTGGTCAGGAGGTATGTTTGAAATGAACTGCAAGAAGGAGGGTGGAAGAGATATTTTGTCTGCCCAGGAAGACAACACGGTCTTTCAAAGCAGTAGTGTAACAGAGGGAAGCAAACCTCAAGAGTGGCCTTGTCTGTGTGCTGATTCGAACAGTGATGCACAAAGATGGGATACAAAAAAAGCAATGTCCAAAATTCTATCCATCTGGAGTGCTATTCTCCCTTTCTCAGGACAATTCTAGAATCCAGAGCAAAGTGCAGTGCAGGGAAACATGATAGACAGTCCTGGAGTGGCCAGAGGAAAAGCACAGCCTGCAGAATGGAGGGTCAGTCTCTCTGTACATCAAACAAGAGAAATGTGGTTTCACAGGAACAAATGAAGTACCTCCCCCAAAAGTTCAGTTACTCTGAGTTGGTTTTTTGTTGATGTTTTTGTTGTTGTTTTTATTGGCTTGTTTGTTGGGGTTTTGTTTGTTTGGAGTTTTTTGTTTGTTTCTTTATTTCTCTGTCTGCTTGAGATCTTCTGTCTTTAAATTGTAGCTCGGTGTCTGCAGTGTCAAGGGAGACCTGGGAACTGATACCATTTGTTATGGTGCTTCAAGCCTAAAGCAAGCACAACATTAAGCCAGTGACTTGGGCTGTCTGTAATTACAGTCTCTAACCTAGGCAGATGCTCCTATAGGGGCAAAATCACATAAGGCATCTCTGAAATAAATGTTTGTTAGAGATTCTTCAAGGAAACTCCAAGTCTTTCTACTCACTTCCACAGGAATACTCACTTTTACATAACAGAGATAATCTGACCTCTTTAAAGGAGTTTTTTGGGTTGGTTTTGGGTTTTTTGTTGTTGGGTTTTTTTTTGGTTTGTGGGTTTTTTTGGGGTTTTTTTTTTTTGGTTTTTTTTTTTTTTTTTTTTTTTTTTTTTTTTGGGGTTTTTTTTTTTTGGTTTTTTTTTTTTTTTGTTTTTTTTTTGTACCACTGATATATCAGTACACTGGGATAGAAAACACCTGAAGTTTTCCCTTTTTCAAAATATGTTTGCACCTTCTCCTCACTGTCATTCTTATCAAATCAGCTCCTTTTCCTCTCATCATCATTTGTAGGTCTTTTTAAGATGCTGGATAAATACTGCTGGTCACCAGCTCAATCTAGTTTGCAAAGAGACAAATAGAGTTTTCTCTTCATGCAGCACCAGTCTGCAACATTCTCATTGATACTGCCCTTTAACCTCATACTTTTCAGCAGTCTCTCATTGCCTGCTCTTTATTCTTTTGTTCTTCTTTTTCAAAGGAATTGTAGTGTATTTCTCCTTTCATGTTCTCACCACCAGTCCTCTGAGTGAATTTTATTTGTCCCATCAAGCTTGTAACGTGGTTGCATAATTTTCCAGTTGATCCATATTTTATAAGGTCCAAAACCTGATGAAAATTAATGACAGAAATCACAGTGTCTTCCTCAGGAATCTTGCCAAGCTGGAATGTTACCGAGCAGCCACATTGTGCAACCAGGCTTTCAGACTTACTTTGAACTATTCAAAGGCTTTGAAACCTCGATCTGTTCAGGAACACTGGTTGCAAATTGCCCTGTTAATCTTCCTGTCTGAATCAGCTCCTGAATGTAACTACAAACTGCTCTGTAAGACCTAAAAATTGCATTCGTGGCAGTTTTGATTTCTTCTTTAATTTAACTGTATTTATTAACTTGCAAGCATGTGTGGTAAGGATCCTGTGTAGTAATAAGGTGATGTGTGACCCAGAATATCAGAGATACTTCTTCAGGTCATGGTTGGATAGGTATCTCTTGAGTGACAGTGATACTATGAAGATATTTTCACTTTTCTTATCGTGAAAGAAGAGAAATATTGTTTTCCAGTTGATCACTCAATTTCCATATGGGCAGAGAAGAGGAGCCCTAGTATCACAAGGAGAAATATTGCTTTGGCACTAATCCTTAAATGTTGAGGTTTGCCATTCAAACTGTAGGTGCAGAGTGACACCTTCTGGAAGCTTGTAACGAACATCCCTGGGCTGCTTCACTGTCTGGAAACCCACAATTCTTGTATGTAGAAGAGACACTTTTTCTGATCAACAATTTGACCAGAGATTTACTACAGGGTCTGTCATGTCACTGGCACATACACTAACTGATCATAGTCATGATGGAGGAGATTTTTCTTTTTAAATTAAGCCTGACCTGTAAGTATTTGCAATTATTCCAAATAATTAAGGAAGAAAAAAATAGAGGATAGAATTAAAGATGTATGCTAACCTCATGGTTTAAAACAAAATGTAGTTGGTATTATATTTTTAATTATTTAATGTCATACATCTAGTGAGAGGATCAGAGAACATAGTGAAGATTCAATTTGCCAAACATGACAAATTAAATGAATGACAGAGTTTCTTAGTGCATTTGCACTTCAGCAAAGATTTCGGTTTTTGTGTGTGTCATGCTGCAGTTTCTAATTAGATCGTCTCTGCCCAAGCCACCACCTTCCTGTGTAGTCTATAAATCTGCCAGAAACTCTGCAACTCATTTTAAGCACATGAGTTGGGCCACAGAACACTGTCCAAGGGCTCCCAAACCCCACAGAGCCTGCACCCATCAGCTGGACTGGGCCAGAGTGGGGAGTAGAACCATCACTGAGCTGAACTCTGACCCTCTGAAACCCAGTATTCAGTGCTATTACTGGAGGACATATCCTTATCTCTAATATTGAATTCCGTCTCAAATGTTGTTTCTCTTTAAGTTTCCTCTGCCTTACAAGTAATAGAGATGTGATATGTAGGAGTGGAAAAGAAACAGAGTTGTGAGTGGAGACAGCGGAGGCTTCCTGCAGCTTTGGAGCAGACACTGACTGATATAAATACTGAAGCTGAGGGTTTTGTCAGAACATACATATGGGACTGGACAACCCTGAGAAAATACATCACCACAGAAAATGACCTTACAGTGATGAAATAATTATCAAAGCACTAAGCAGAGCCACCAACTGCAAATAATTCTGCCTGCACTGAGATCTAAATCAAGTCTAACCAGTCTGATAACATTTCAAGCCCTAATGTAATGCAATCACAGGTTTCAGCATCAGATCTTGAGGTAACCTAATCCTCCTTAGCAAAAGGCTAAGAGACATCCTGTGACTGCATGAATGACATGACAGTGGGACTTTCACACTTTGGCTTACACAAAATAAATTCTACCAATTATCACACTGCTGATGATGAAAAATTAAGTAAAAATTAGCTAACAGGCACATATCATCCCTGCACATAGGACAATTTAGTTAATGCTCCGTGGGACCATGCTACTCTATGGTTGGTCTTACATATTTGAAGTTTATTCTTCCTCCCATCAACGCTGAACCTATATTTCCTACTTGAAACCATCTACTGGTAGATCCATAAAGAAAAGTGGCTTATACCTGTAAGAAACTGATGTTGAAAAAATACAAATATTTAAAAGTTCAGCAAAGCTGCTTCCCATAATATCACTGGTATTCAGTTCACTTCAAAATGTGCTTATTTAAATGCATCTTCTATTTTATTTTTCTTTTTACATTTTTAGTTTTTATTAAGGGGTAAGGGAAAGTAAACACTAGAATACTGCTGATACATAAAGAAAATTGAAGTTCAGCTGAAGTCCCTGGAAACTCATTCTCCTTCTGAAAATATCTCCTTTCCCAGAAAAGCCTATCTGTCTTCAAAATGATTTGTAACAAGTGCACTTTAATGTCAATGAAAAAGGTGAAAAATGACTTCTTTCTCTCTGTTTGAATCACTCTCTAATTCACTATGAATCAGCTCCATTCAATGGTCTAGAAACTCTCTTTTTAACGATTTAAGGGAGCAGGAAACACTGAAATAGATTAGAACACCAAAGCTTCCATACAAATGTGTATGACCTCTCCTTGGGCAGGGAGCAGAAGTTCAAGTGTGAGACCAGCAATCAGCCCTCACACCTTAAAGGCAAACGGCTCCCAAAAGAGCCAATATATGCATTATGTCACCCATTGATGTGTGACTGCAAGAAGGTTGGAATAAAATGTTACTAAAATACAGACACCTGTTCTGTATTATCTTTCTTATCACCTCTTCTGAACAGTGAGAACAAATTAAAAAGAAAAAAAAAAAAGGTGCCATACAAGTTTTCACTAAAAAAAAAAAATGAAAAAAACAATAAGAGATTTCTTCATTTCCACAAAGGCAAAATTAGGAAAACGTGTTGCCTGGACGAGTTTGCAGAAAGTCTAAGAAACATCCAAAGGGACAATATTAAATAGCAAAGGTACCCTCATATAAAGCCGCCCCTTTCTGATTTAGGATAAAACTGCTGCATGCTGGATAGAATTTCCTTCTTAAAGTTTATCAAGAGCTTGAGTCTAATGTGAAATAGTCAGGAAAGTCAAGTAAAAGGTGGAGGTTGTTTTTCTAATGCCTGATATACTGGTAGATAATAGCAATACTGAAACCAGATATTCTGACCTGTTATTTACCTTGTATGTTACAGAAAAAATATATATAGTATAATTATATTAAATACACAGCTCACATGTAAGCTGTAAGTTTTCCATTACTTATCTTTTGAAACAGAAATAAGTGCAAAGTCAAATACTCCCATGCCTTGCTAGGTTGACATTTTGCTTTCTCTCTGTCCTAGTGAAGTTGAATTAACCTGAACAGAGTAGAGCAGTAGAGGGGACCAAGGGTAAGGTCACAGAGACACATGCAGAGTGAGCTGCTCTGATGACGGAGGGAATTTTCTTTCATGCATGAGGAATGCATACTCACATTCCTTTAGAGAGAAAGGGTTCCAGTCTGTGTCTCTCAGCTCTCTCAACTCTGAACTCCATTTCATCAAAGTCCAAGCCCTTGTTTATGCAGTTCTGTCTCGTGCAGCTGGACATCAGCCTGCATCCATCATTCAGGGAGAAAGGAGGAGAAGATGACTATGTTAACAATTTTGTGAGGACTTTGTGCCCCACACCATTCAGCTGTTTCAGGATGTGGTTGTGTGCACATGCCATGAAGCAGAGGTACCTGCCTACAGAGCAAAACAGAGTTTCCTACAAACCCCAATCACTGGAAGATAGTTAGCTTAGGTTGCTTTGTTTATCTAACACCATTTATGCTAGGGAGCATAAATACCATATTTTTAATACAGTACTACCCACCATCACTAAGTGTCATGAATTTTGAAAAAAAAAAATGTATAGCCTTCTTTAATGAGGTGTTAGCTAGAACTGTAGAATGGTTTGGGCTGGAAGGGACCTTAAAGATCATCTCATTCCAAACCCTCTGCTGTGGGCAGGAACAACACATCATGACTCTCCTGAGACAAATGGAAAGGATGCTGGAGCTAGAACATACCTTCCAAAGGAGTTACACTCTGCCTGCATTTTAAACCTGAACTTAGTCAAGCATTCCTGTTAAAATTTAGCATGCCACCTGGGACCGTAGCCTAGAGAGGTCTTAGGAGAGTCACATTTACTCACAGTCTGAAAAATGACTGCCTGTCCTGACAGAGCTGAATTCAAAGGCCAGTGGTATTAACTGGTGTTTTGGTCTTAACCCACATAAACAAACACCTCAGTACACTTTCTGAGACTTTGTTACCTTTTCTCTGCCAAGGAGTGAGGCAGTGTCAGTTAATCCTACTTGTCAAACCTATAATATCTCCATAGGTTCTGTCTGGGCCTTGGCAATTGTGGTTTGGCACAGAAATCTGTTCAACATCAGTTCAGCATCAGTTCTACATTTTCTGCCACAACCAAAAGGGCAGAGATTTGCAGAAGGGCTCCTTGCCACCGGCCAGGAGGAATACTGAGTGGGGTTGTGGGGTGGTAATAACCTTTCTATTTTTTCTGCTCTCCTGGGAACATTGTCCAGTTTCTGCTGTAGTTCACCTCTCCAAACAGACCTAGGGGAACTCTCTGCTGCTAAGCAACAGCAAGCTCTCCTTCTGTGTAGGAATGGCAGCTTTCCCGCTGGTTTCAGCTCTAACGAGCGCCTTCCCTGGCATCAATGGCTCCACAGCCGTGTTCTCCCATTGCTGTAGCAGTGCCTTTGGCCTTCAAGGGCAGCACCATCACTGTGGGAAGGGCTTCCTTCACACTGTGTAGGCTTCAGTTCCTCTCTGTCTCTTTGTTCCTATTTCTGGCCTACAGCCAGATATCAATGTTTCGGGATGGGCTAAACCTTGACGAAATAGTGAAACCTCCCAAAAAACAGGTAGAAATCATGGCTAGAGAAAAGGGAGGCAGTGCGGTGATTTTTGTCCGTTCCTGCTCAGGGCCCACGCTCCATCAAAGTGGCTCCTTCTCTGCAGGACGATGGCACTCGGCAGGGAAGGGCAGGGTCCCGCCACCCTGACGCCCGCCGAGCTACCCGGGCACGGCGGGGCAGGTTCAGGACCCTGGACAGGTCCGGGCGGCGATGGCTCCGCTCCGCTCCCCGCCGCCGCCGCAGCTCCGTCCGTCCGTCCGTCTGCGGTTGGCTTTTCGGGTGCGGATTTTTTGGGGAGTGCTCTTTGGGTGTAGGTTGTAAGTGGCCAAGGGCTCCTCTGGCACTATGGCCAGACCCGAACCCTAGTGGGCACAGGCTGGGTACGAGAGCTGTCCTCCAGCCCTCACCTCACCGGCTTAGAAAAGTTAAAGAGTGTACATGGGGGCAAGGGGGGCTGCGAGGGCAGCAGGGTGTGGCTTCACGGCTTCCACGGCTCTAACCTTCATCCTGGCACTGTGGGGCTCTGCTGGGTGTGCTGGGCCCCCGCCTGCCCCCTCGATGATGCTCACTTTGTGTTTCTCTCTTTCTCTCTCTCTCTTCCCGCCCCGTCCCTCCGCTCCCACACCTCCCCCGCTCGCCGCAGACTCCGAGGCCTGCCAGGCCCCTCGCCTCTCTGTCAGCTCTGCTCTCCAGCCGCTTCCTGCGGCCGCAGCTCCCTGTCCGCCGGCCTTGCCCGCGCTTCGTCTCGGCGCCCCGTCGAGACGCCCCGGAGCGCCGCTTCTGTCCCGCGGGCTTGGCTGCGCTGCTGGCCGGGAGCGGGGCGCCCGCCCGCTGCCCGCTGGCCGCCCTGCTGCGGGGCCGCTGGGCTGAGCCTCCGCCGGCCCCCGCC